>PVIU01004568.1:0-124960 GCA_004026605.1 Ondatra zibethicus
CTCCCACTCCCTCAAGCTCTCCCCAGTCCTTCCCTTTTCCCTTCTCCTTCCCCCTCTCCTCTGCCCCCACCCCCACCCCTCCCCCCACCCCCATGCTCCCAACTTTTGCCCAGCGATCTTGTTTGCTTCCAATTTCCAGAAGGATCTATATATGTTTTTCTTTGGGTTCACCTTGCTATTTGGCTTCTCTAGGCTTGTGAACTATAGGCTCAATGTCCTTTGTTTGGCTAGAGTCCACTAATGAGTGAGTACATACCATATTCATCTTTTTGGGTCTGGGTTATCTCACTAAGGATAGTGTTTTCTATTTCCATCCATTTGCATGCAAAATTCAAGATGTCATTGTTTTTTTGCCGCTGAGTAGTACTCTAATGTGTATATATTCCACACTTTCTTTATCCATTCTTCCATTGAGGGCCAGCTAGGTTGTTTCCAGGTCCTGGCTATTACAAATAATGCTGCTATGAACATAGTTGCACAAATGCTTTTGTAGTATGATTGGGCATCATTTGGGTATATTCCCAAGAGTGGTATTGCTGGATCCTGAGGTAGGTTGATTCCCAGTTTCCTAAGATACTGCCACAGTGATCTCCAAAGTGGTTGCACAAGTTTGCATTCCCACCAGCAATGGATGAGTGTTCCCCTTACTCCACATCCTCTCCAGCATAGGCTATCATTGGTGTTTTTATACAGCAAGCCAACAGCTAACATCAAATTAAATGGAGAGAAACTCAAAGTGATTCCACTAAAATCAGTAACAAGACAAGGCTGTCCACTCTCTCCATATCTCTTCAATATAGTGCTTGAAGTTCTAGCAATAGCTATAAGACAACATAAGGAGATCAAGGGGATTCAAATTGGAAAGGAAGAAGTCAAACTTTTGTTATTTGCAGATGATATGATAGTGTACATAAGTGACCCCAAAAACTCTACCAAAGAACTCCTACAGCTGATAAATACCTTCAGTGATGTGGCAGGATACAACATCAACACAAAAAAATCAGTATCCCTCCTATACACAAAGGATAAAGAAGCAGAGAAGGAAATCAGAGAAACATCACCTTTCACGATAGCCACAAATAGCATAAAGTATCTTGGGGTAACACTAACTAAGGAAGTGAAAGATCTATTTGACAAGAACTTTAAGGCCTTGAAGAAAGAAAATGAAGAGGATACCAGAAAATGGAAGGATCTCCCATGCTCCTGGATTGGTAGGATCAATATAGTAAAAATGGCAATTCTACCAAAGGCAATCTAGAGATTCAATGCAATCCTTATCAAAATCCCAACAAAATTCTTCATAGACCTTGAGAGAACAATAACTAACTTTATATGGAAAAACAAAAAGCCCAGGATAGCCAAAACAATCCTATACAATAAAGGAACCCTCGGAGGCATTACCATCCCTGACTTCAATCTCTATTACAGAGCTACAGTAATGAAAACAGCTTGGTATTGGCATAAAAACAGAGACATTGACCAATGGAATCGAATCGAAGACCTGGATATTAATCCACAAACCTGTGAACACCTCATATCTGACAAAGAAGCTAAAATTATACAGTGGAAGAAAGAAAGCATCTTTAACATATGGTGCTGGCATAACTGGATGTCAACCCATAGGAGAATGAAAATAGATCCTTATCTATCACCATGCACAAAAATCAAGTCCAAATGGATTAAAGACCTCAATATAAATCCAACCACACTGAACCTGATAGAAGAGAAAGTGGGAAGTAGCCTGCAATACCTGGGCACAGGAGACCACTTCCTATGTATAACCCCAGTGGCACAGACAATAAGAGCAACAATGAATAAATGGGACCCCCTGAAACTGAGAAGCTTATGTAAATCAAAGGACACAATCATTAAGAGAAAAAGGAATCCTACTGAATGGGAGAAGATCTTCACCAACCCCACATCAGACAAAGGTCTGATCTCTAATATATATAAAGAACTCAAGAAACTAGACATTAAAATTCTAAATAAACCTCCCCCCCCCAATGGGGTAATGATCTGAACAGAGAATTCTCAACAGAAGAAGTTCAAATAGCCAAAAGATACTTAAGGTCATGTTCAACTTCCTTTTCTATCAGGGAAAGGCAAATCAAAACAACTTTGAGATAGCCATTGACTTTTGATTGATAGATTACCCTGATCCCCTGAAGCAAAGCTTTGATCAGTTATAGAGTTGATTAAACAAACACTTTATATGCTTGATTTATATGAACCAATTACTTTCGGTGTTTTTAGGAAGTGGGAATAAATTCTTTCTGTGTTTTATGAGTGTGGATCACTCTGAGAGATGGAGGGGAAGTGGGTTTTAGAGTTTCGGTCTAGATAGTTGCAGGAAACTAAATAAAAATCCAAGGATGGCAGCAAATTTTAGGTTACTTTAATTTTTTTAAAATTAGAGACTGCTGTGCTATTTAACCTAAGAACTTTTCATTTATAGAATAATTTGATTATAATAAATAAATTCCCAAAAATTGGGTCTGTTTTTTGTTATTTCAATTTTGTTAGTTACCTTGTTAATCTCTACTTAATTCTTAATGACTTTACATTTTCATAAAAGATACCTGATACATTCTTTTTATATAAGACCTCTTATTTCTTTCTTTGAATATTTCTTGAATATTATAGTAGAATTCTAGTTTTCTTCATGTTTGCTGACTTCTAATTCAGACCATATAACTTGACTATCTGTATTTCATAAAACATTGCTTTTATTACATCTTACATTGAGAAAAAAAATCCCAATAACCTAATTTTTGTTTGCTTCAGAAAAAGAAAGAAGAAAGATAAGTGATGTGCTGATGGAGGCAGGGAATACTGGGCTAAGAGTAGGAAAATGTAGAGTTTGTTCCTCGTTCAGCTCCTATAACCATCATAATCACACACTTTGGCTGCTCCTGTTCCCCTCTTCGTAAAGAGTGTTTGTTGTAAAAGTTATTTGTTGGTGTGCAGAATTGCTGTTAGCTTTTCAGTACTCTCTGAGTTTCTCAGCTACAGACTGAAATGCCAAAGGTTTCAGTGTAGAATATCTTTTTAAACAGCAGCATGTCTTACTGCTCTTGGCATATAATAAAAGCTGCTACATGTATCTCATATTTAAAACCTTTTATTATTTTCCATAGTGTCTCAGTCTTCCAACTGCCATCTTCCTCTTTCCACTGAAAACTCTTCATCCCGTGTTCTCTTCTATGGGATTCATTTTTCTCTGCTCAGTGTGTGCTTGTGCTGGTTAGGGTTTTTTTTTTTGGTTGTTGTTGTTGTTTTGTTTTTGTTGTTTTTTGTTACCTTGAGGCAAGTGAGGATCAACTGAGAAGAAGGGACCTCAACTGAGAAAATGAGTCTTATCAAATTGCCCTGTAGGCAAGTAAATTTTAACCATTGAAACAAACAACTAAAATTTTCTATTCAAAATTGCCTTGATGTGGGGGTGGGGTTGCAATTTTCTTGATTGACACTTGCTGTGGAAGAACCCAATTCACTGAGATCAGTGCCACCCTGGGCAGGTGGCCTTGGGTTGTAGAAGAAAGTAGGCTGAGTAGTAAACAAGAGTGAGCCAGTGAGCAGCATCCCTGCCTGCCCCTGCTTTAGTTCTGTCATGCCTTCCCCCAGTGTTGGGCTGGGGTGTGCAAGTGCAAGCCAACTAGCCCAGTTCCTCCCCACATTGCTTTTGGTCATGATGTTTATCACAGTGGCAGAAACTAAAGTGGTGTTTATCTTTCTCAAACTGTGTTCAAAAGTCCTCAAGTCTTTTCTCCTTCTAATTTAATTTTGCTCCCCTCCACCCACCATGCATGACAGCAATGTCTTGCCACTCAATTTTACTGCATGTGATGTCTTTTATCGATGAAAAGGTCCTGTGCGTATCTTCTCTTTCTAATGCAAACTTCTGCAGAATAGGATAATACCTTTGCTTTTGTAGTTACTACTTAAGAATGTATTTATTGAGTTTATTGCATTTGCTGCAACATAGAAGTTGAGTAAGAACTCAGAGAATAAGGGTATTAACCTGCTGATGAAACACCAATGTTCTGACTTATAGAGCTGAAATTCAAATTTTAAGGCCTTTGAGGAAAGTCTTTGTAAAAGAATGGCCCTGGGGTTATTTTCATTGCAGTGATTATTTTATTGAACACCCCTTTAAAATACCTTGATTGGCAGTCAGGCTCGTATGTGCTTCCATGCATGGCTCATCGTAAAGAAACAAAAGCATCATGTAAGAAGGTATTACAGATGTAACATGAGGGCTTGCTTTCTTGGGGGTTTCTGTCCTCCCACCAGGTCCCACAGCCAGTAAGCCCCAAAGAAATTACACAGAGAGTCTACATTAATTATAAACTGATTGGCCCATTAGCTCAGGCTTCGTATTAGCTCTTATAAAGTATATTACCCCATTATCCTTATCTATGTTAACCACTTGGCTCAGTACCTTTTTCAGTGGGGCAGGTCATATCCTGCTTCTTCAGTGGTCTGGGCAGGACTGTGGAGGAATGGGCTTCCTCCTTCCCAGCATTCTACTGTTCTCATTGCTCCACCTTTACTTCCTGTCTGGTTGTCCCACCTATAATTCCTGCCTGGCCAGTCAGCATTTATTTAAAATATGATTGACAGAATACATACAATTCTCCCACATACAGATGGTAGAGGTAAGAGAGACTGTGCCATTGTGACAGGTTTGCATTAGTTTTCCACTGTGTTTTTCCTTACTCAAATTGCGTTAGGTGAGTTATCAGGCATTCTCACCAGTGTATTTGTCCTCACTGTATATTTGATTGCTTTTAGCTAGTTAATTGAAACAAATCTTCATGTGTACCTCAGACTGACTTTAAACTCATTAATTCTCTTGCCTCAGCCTCCCAAGTGCTGGGATCTAGAAGTGTAATTCACTCCAACCTTGTATCTTTATTTTTACTTGTTGATATTGTTGGTTATAATTATAGTATAGTTTACTAATGTTATACATATAATGAATCTTGACAAGTGTGTAAATTATATCACATTGTCCCAATCGACATAGTCAGCATTGTCCTAGTCAACATAATGTTCATATCTGAACATGGTTATGTGTGTCTGCAGTCCCAGCTACTTGGGAGCTGAGTGGAAGGATTGAGTATTTGGGCAGAATAGTGAGTTTTTGTGTGGGGCAGGGAGAAGAGGAGAGGTGGGAAGAAATGTAATTTCTGTTGCTTGCCAAAAGATCGATCCTGTGTCCCATTTCCTTACCCCTAGTTAGTGTTGTGCCCATTTTAGAAATTTCATATAGATGTAGGGTTAGTCTGCTTTTCTTTTGTGGTGCCAGGAGTCCAACAAAGGGCCTCACACATGCTTGAGGTGAGCCTCTTCCCACTGACCCTAAGTATAGAAGGATACAGTATGTAGATTTTATACTTGTCTTCTCTGACTCTTACCCTTGTTTCTTCTTATTACTGGGTAGTAGGTCACTGTATGGCAATACTACAGTTTGTTTATTCTTTGTAGTAGGTAATGGGAATTAGATTGTTTTCTGTTTATAATGTTATGAATAAAGTTGTTACACAAAATTCAGTATAAGTATTTATAGGGCCATATTTTTTTAATCTCACCCAGATCAATTCATACAATGAAATATCTAAGTATTCAGATAATATGATAAGTTATTCCCTTATCATAACAAGTAACTTCCAAAATGTTTCCTACAGTACCTGTACTATTTTACATTGTCATGGGTAACATGTAGGTTGTAATCGATGTACATTATTTCCAATGAAGCACAATGGTAATTTACTACAGTGTTAATTTGTATTTTTCTGAAATGACTGATATTTTAATAGGATTTTGTTTCTTTATTGTCTGTGTGAATGTTTCTATATATTTTGGGTACATGTTCTTTTATAGAATCATGTTTTGAAAGCATCTCCCAGCCTCCCATCCAAATCTATGGGCATGTTTTTATTTTTGTAACTTGTATTTTTAAAGGCTAAGAGTGTTTAATTTAGGTGAAATTCAATTTTTTTCCTTTGGGTTTTTATATTAAAATTTTTGTGTCTTATCCAATGTAATTTATATTGTATCATTTTTTTCTAGGAGTTTATAATCTTGTTCTTAGAAGAAGATATTTTTTGAGTTGACTATTATATATGATAATTAGGTAACAAATCATTGTTTATGACATTATGATATGGGTGGGTATCCAGTTCCAGGATCATTTGTTGAAAAGTTTATAATTTCACCATTTAATTACTTTGATATTATCATTGGAAATTAGTTGACTGTAAATACACGTGGCTTTATTTCTCTCCATTTTTGTTACCGTCTCTGTGTCAATACCCTTTTTTCTTAATTCCTATGAGTTTTATATACTTAGGTATATAAAAGTATATATAGGTACTGTAGCCTCTATTTTATCTTGCATTTCAAAATTGTTTTACTTACCTTAACCTTTTGCATTTTCACATATAAATTTTTAGTTAAGTTTCTTATGGTAATAGGAATTCACCCTAGGATCTTAAATACGCCCCACAATGCTCTACAACTGAGTCATACCCATAGCCATGTTTTTATGCTTTATTTTTAGAGACAGTCCCTAAGTTGTCCAGACTGGCCTTGAACTCATTCTGTAGACTAAGCAGGCCTTCAAATGATAATCCTCTTCCTCACCTTCATAAGGTCTATGTCACTAAGGTTAGTTTCATATAAAAATTTATGTCTATTCTTATTTACTATAGATATGTTTCATTTTTTCACAGGACTGCATGTAATGATCCAGGAAAATGTTGTATTTCCTGATTTACTTAAATATTCTTTAGTATCTCTCACTGTTTTGAAGTCTTTAGTATAAATTTACTGAATGTATTTCCATAAATGTTTATCCCTGTTGTGTTTGATATACTGAATGGTATACATTGATGGAACTGTGGATGCAGTTGTGTGTATTCATGTTTTGTTTTCTCTGTTTCATTGTTCTACATGTCATCTTTTCTGCCAGCACCATACTACTTTTATTGCTGTAACTCTGTAATACAGCTTGAAATCTAGAATAATGATCCCTGCATCATTGCTCTTTTTGTGCAGGATTTCTTTGGCTGCCTATATTGTGATTCGCCGTGAATTTTAATATTTTTTTATATTTCTGAAGAATATCATGTAGATTTTCAATGAGATTGTATTGAATCTGTAATTGCTTTTGACAGGACGGTCATTTTCACAATATTAACTCTCCCAAACCATGGAATGTGAGACGTTTCTGTCTTTTAGTGTAATCCTCAATTTCAGAGTTAAACTAGTTCTCATGGTAGAAATCTTTCACTTCATTGATTATGTTACTTTCTTGGAGGCTGTTGTGAGTGTATCCAAGATGCTCTTCTCAGTGCGGTTACTAATAGATAGAAACTACTGATTTTTGTAAGTGAATTATATATAGTGCTACTTTGCTGAAATATTGATCATTTCTAGACATTTCTGGTGGAATTTTGGGTATCTCTCATATATACAAATAGAGATAACTTCATATTTTTCGTATTTGTATCACTTTAATTTCATTCTCTTGTTCTTATTCTAGCTAGTGCTTCAAGCACTATGTTGAAAGTGAGTGGAGATAGTGGACAGCCCTGTTTTGTCCTAAATTTAATAGGATTGCTTCAATGTTTTCTTTTTTCTTTTTCCATTTAAGATGATGTTGACTGTGGACTTGTCATATATAGCCTTTATTATATTGAGGTATATTCCCTCCAGTCCTTCTTTCTCTAGGGATTTTATCATGAAGGCATGTTGAATTTTGTCAGGCCTTTTCTGTATCTGCTGTGTTAATAATGTTTTTTCTTTCTTTTTAAAATCTCTTTAAGTCCATTTACCTGGTTTATTATGTATATTGACTTACATATGTTGAACCATCATTGTATCTCTAGGATAGTCACCTTGATCATGGTGGGTGATCTTTTTGAAATATGCTTGTATTTGACATAGAAGTATTTTAATGAGGATTTTGCATCTATATTTATTAGTAATATTGGCCTGTAATTTTCTTTTTTGTTGTATATTTACCTGTTTTGTGTATTATAGTAATACTGGCTTTATAGAAGAAGTTTGGAAGTGTAATTTCTCTTTAATAATTTAAAAAATATTGCTTGTAAATCTTTTTTAAAAATCTCACAGAATTTTTTTGTGAGTCTGTCTAGGCCTTGTCTGCTTTTAGTCAGAAGGATTTTCATTACTATTTTAATCTATGTATTTGGTTTGGGTCTGTGTGTTTACATTGTGGATCTCTTTTGGTTTACCTTTGTTGGTTTGCATTGATCTAAAAACTTGTTCAGTTCTTTCAGATTTCTAATCTAGTCAGAAGCAGGCTTATAAAGATTCCTTTGTAATATTGCGAATGTTTTCGTGTCTATTGTAATGTTTTCTGTTCGTCACTGATTCTGCTAATTTGGGTCCTCTTTTTCTTTTGATCAACTTGTCCATGGGTCTAACAATCTTGTCTGTCTTCTCACAGCATCAGCTCTTAGTTTTCAGTTTCTCTTTCATTTCTTTCTGCTAAGATTATTTTTATTTTTTCCTATCTACTAAACATTTTTGTTTGGTGTGTTTTGTTCATACATTTAGCAAATGCATTCATTCTCTTAGAGCTCAGAGTTCTTTGCTTCAGGGTTTTCTGACTTTAAAATTTTTCATTGAGAAATTAGCTGTTATTCTGACTGGTTTTCTTCTATATACAAATTGTGGGTTTTTTTTTTCTTATAGCCTTCAGTTCTCTCTTTGTTCTGTGTAGTTAGTGTTTTAACTTTAGAATGCTGTGGAGAGATTCTTTTCTAGTCTTATCTCTTTGGAGTGCTTCTGATATGGTATGGGTATATGTTTACTTAATTTGGGAGAGTTTTCTTCTATGATCCTGTTGAAAGCCATATTTATGCCATTGATTTGTGATTCTTCTCTTATATGGTTATAATTTGTTAATTTGATATTCTCATAGTTGTCACTAATACCTACATGTTCTTTCATATGCTTTATTTTTTTCATATTCTTGCATGTATGGTTCAACCCGTATTTTATCTTCAGATCCGGATATATTATCTTCTACTTAATCCAACCTATCTGTAAAGGTTTCCTCTGCAGTTTCTAATGGACTTATTGAAGTTTTCAGTTTTGTCTTCATTTCACTTTGACTTCTTTTCTGCATTTCTTTCATTCGTTCATTTATTTGAGTTGATTTCAAATACTGAGTTGTCTTCATCACTTCACTCAGCCAACTTTTTGTGTTTTCTTGGACATCACACAAGTGTTCACGATTATTCTCTTCATTGAGTTGTTTTTATCTTCTTTAAACACTGAGCTCTTTAATGAATTTCATGATTGTTCTTTTAAATTCTTTGTCCATACGTTCCTTTAGGTAATTCTCATTGGAGGCTTTTATAGAATCAGTGGATTTTGGGGGCACATTCTGTCTTGACCTCTCATACTGATTGTTGTTTTGCATTGAGATCTGGACATCTTTTGGATGTGTGTCTGATGTGAGAGTCTAATATGCCTTTGTTCAGTGGAAGTTTGTTTTTGTTTTTTTATTGCCCTATCTTGGCTTATATTAGATCAATTATGACAAGTTAGTTGGTTAGTCCTTCAGATACTCACTGTTAATTTTCGAGTAGTGGTATGTGGGTAATTGCAGTTCATTGGCAAGTAGGAAGCATGTTGATGGGATACAAGGTTGGATCTGCTTGTGCTGGGGTGCAAGTTGTGCTACCCAAACTATACCTGGGAGTGTGAGGATCATGTGGGTGGACTGGGATTTGGGCCCTCACCAGGCTAGGTAGGTCTGCAAATAGGATATGTGATTAAGACTAAGCCTGAGAGTCTGAGATAACATGGGCAGGTGAAAATTCATAGACTCTGCATTCTGGGCTCATGACAGGTGCCAAGCATAGAGATTTGGGAAAGGGACAGGCAGAGTAGAACCCACATGACTCACTAGACTAGTTCAATGTGCAAGATGTGCAATCTGGGCTGAATTTTGTGGGTTGGGAAGATGTAGGGAGATTAGAGTCAGGGAACACATTGAAGCACTCGATGTAAGTCCCATGATAGGCTTGGTGGGTATATACTGCACAGATGGGCTAAGTTCAGGGAGACTTTTCAGACTGGCTTAGTGCACACACAGGATGTGTGGCCCCGGTCAAGCCTGGACACTGGGAAAGGTGCCCGCAAGGTAGTGTCCACAGGACTCACCAGACTAGGCAGGAAGCACAGGATGTGCTTCCATGGTAAGTTTGTAGATTGGGAAGGAGTTGATTGTTTATATTATGGTATAACAAATTTAAAATATTCCCCCTAGCCAGGCATAGTAGCTCATGCCTTTTAGCTCAGCACTTGGAATACAGAGGTCGGTGGATGTCTGTAAATAGGAAGTCTGGTTTATATAGTGAGTAAGTTCCAGGACAACCAGAGCTATCTAGAGAGAACCTGTCTCAAAAAACAAAAGCAAACAAACAACCCCTCAATTCTCTTCACATTTTTACATAACAAAAATAAAAACAAACAGAAATATTTGTTGTTTAGGCTTTACCAAAGTTCGTTGAGTGCTTGCCTACAATGCATAAGGCCTAGATTTGATTCCTGCCATCAGATGAACTGAGTATAGAGGTGTATACCTGTAACTGAAGTAATTGGGAGGAAGAGGGAGGAGGATCAGAAGTTGACGTCACCCTCAGCTACATAGTAAGTTCAAGTTCAGGATGATATACCCCAGAAAAAACAGACAACAAACAAAATTTACCTTATTATAAACAAAACCCTTACCTTTAAAACTAGTTTTAAGTGATATTGAGAAGACTTGTAGATGTATTCTACTGTTTCATTACCAGTTTGCCTTGACCTCTTGGGATGCCTTTTACATGTTGATATTAAGACCATTATAGTAACACTCAAATCACATTTTGTGAAATTTTGAATAAGGCTGATGGATACTATTTATTGATTTAGATAATATTTGTTAATGTTCTTATGTAGAGTTTTAAATTTGGATTAAATGAATAGAAATATTAGATAATAAAAAGTATACTGATGAGACAAAAATAATTTATTGTTCTCTTAACACACTTAAATATTAGAATTTCAGCTTTCCCAAGAGCTTTGTAAACATCTGTTAGTTACATTTTGTTTATATCTTATTGAGACTCTTGATTCTTCTTCCTTCAGGAGAAGCTTTGTACCCCATAAAACTTATGGTACATTCTTGCTTTGATAAATATTGAATATCATATAGTAAAATAAGAAACAGCTAAAACTATGTGAAAATTTTAAATTACACAAAATGGGATTTCATAAGGTGCTTAAATAGATCCTTTCTTCATTTTCCTTCTTCTAACAGCCATGAACTTGAATTTTCTCTCCTGTGTAAATTTGCTAATGTTCTCTTTGAAGTGGATACCACCTACATAATGATATAATATGAATCAGCACCTGTAACTAAATCATTAAATGCATTGTTGATACTTTGCATGGCTACATTTCATGAAGTATCTCACAGCATGAGCAACATTTGCATTGATTTACTATATGGAATGACTTAAAAAGCCAGGGAACCAATTACTCTCTTAATGGCAGCCATGGGGCTACTACTATAATGCATATTTTAAACAAATAAAGAGGAAGAAATAAGAAAAATTATAAATCTCAGCTGGATGTTATAACTAAAGGTGTTGGATTTGATAAATTTTGGTAACCTGTCATCTTATAACCTGTTGTCTGATGGAAAACTCATCTGTGAGAGCATTAAAGTCAGACTGTGATGGGATTTTGAAAGACATGCATAGCTCTCTCTTGTATATACAGTACACATAGACTCTTTGTTACAAAAGTGAATGATCACAAACCTCCTTCATTTCTCACTGTAGAAACAAACGTATGTTTTGGAAATGGTGAGCAGTTATCTGTGCGCTTTGGAGGTTTTTTTTTTTTTTTTTTTAGGTACATGTGGCTTGTAATTAGTATATCCTAATTAGTGAAGCTGATTGTTGATGCAAAGTATTGCATGAGAATTTTACCACATCCCTAATATTCTTCCCTAATAATATTCTTGGGTAGGGAGGTAAGGTATTAGTTCTGAGATTCTGTGAAATCCTGCCTCACCAAAAGGTTTACAAGAGTAAAATGACTAAATGATGCATAAAACAGTTTATCATGATTTTAGTTTGTCGGTTTCAAATTTAATTGCTGAAGAAACTGAAATTGAGCATTGAAAGTTCTATTTTGGGGTTTTAAAAAAACATGTTTATCTGGTGACTGTATCAGATTTAGAGAAACTTTACAATATCAAGATGATGATTGAATATGAGTATTTTCTTCTAATTAATTAATTAATTTTTTAAGGAAAACTATCTTTTCTCATTTTACATACCACCCACTTCCCACTTCTTCCCCTCCTCCCAGTCCCTCCACGTTTCCTCCCATCCACTTCTCAGAGAGGGTAAGGTTTCCCATGGGGAGTCATCAAAGTATAGCACATTGCTTTGAGGCAGGAGAACACAAGTATATTTTTAAGTGACACTGACAGCAAATAGGTTAGTTTTACCCAGTTTCACTGAAGCATAACAGTTTTTGTCTCTAGTGAAATAATTGAATCCTTGTTTAATTTGATTTGGGTTTCATTATAAAAAAAATTGGAATTTTGATGTGTAAAATTACTGTAATAAGATTCAGTTTTATAGTCCTCTACTTTCAAGAGGAGGCCGCTTGTTGGTTCTGGGCTGCTTAGCCCTAAAATAATCACACAGAAACTGTATTAATTAAATTACTGCTTGGCCTATTAGCTCTAGCTTCTTACTGGCTAACTCTTACAACTGAATTTAACGCATTTCTAATAATCTGTATGGCCACGTGACAATGGCTTACTGGCTAAAGTTCCCAGCATCTGTCTCCAGTGGCTATATCACTTTTACTCCACCCTTCTTTCTCCCAGAATTCAGCTTAGTTTTCCCTGCCTAGCTAAGTTCTGTCCTGCTGTCGGTCCAGAGCAGTTTCTTTATTCACTAAAAGTAGTCACAGCACACAGGGGCTCCCACGTCAACTTCCTTCATAGTTTCTGGTTTTCTTAACCTGTATCTTCTATTATCTGGCTTCTCACAGCCCCTGCAGCAAAGCTGCTAAAGTTTTGTTTTCATACCAGGATACTAGAAGTCAAAAATGAGATTCCCCATGTTTTTAAATCAACATGTTCTAATAGATTTTCCCTTCAATATTGCCACTATGTGGTTATTTAGTAATGATAAGTAGTGAGATGATGATGGGGGGAGCCCTGAATGCTGGTGATATTATCCTGTGATGAGACTGGGAAAACTAAGCTTCCCCATCTGATTGCTGAAGTGCAGACCAAAATGCTTGATCCTCATGTGTGTGTCAATGCAAAAGTAAGGTTGGAGAAATAAACAGTAATAGCCATGTTATATGTCACGTTCTTGTTGCTTGTGATTATATTTTATTCTGTTTTTCTTCACCTAATGTGAAATACTGTCTTCACAGTGGCCAGGGCCCAGTGACTGTGTCAGTTTTTGTTTTCTAGCCCTCTTTTCTGGTGCTTTAATCAGTAGTGCCTTGTTCCAGAACTTGCCATGTGTGTCTTCTGGTTTCACAAATGTGACTGGGATAAACCATGTCTGCTTATCTAAATGGAAACTCTTTGATGAAATTCCTATGATTGGAAGACTAGGCCCTCTTTACATAGGGTAACAAAGGCCTCCTAGCTGACGTGCCTGTCCTACACTGTCAATGAGGAAATAGGTTATTTAAGTTGTATGTGTGGTTGCAGTTAGAGAAAAACTCATATTAAGTACGCTGCCTCTCCATCCTGCTGCAGTGAGTGCCCTTAATTGGACCATTAGGAAGAATTACATTGTTGAACTGATCTGAATTCACTAAACTGCTACAGGTGTGCTAGGAGAAGACTTGAAAGAACCAAAGCAGTAGCCAACCTACCCTCTTTTTCTCCTCCCTCCCTCCCTTCTGCCTTCTACGCTTGTTATTTTGCAGAAAACCGTGTGGCTAGTACGCTGTTCTCAACGCCGTATTCCCTGCTCCTCCTGTATTACAGCTTCTTCAGCTACTACTTGTGGTGAACAAGCTGCATATTACCATACCCCCCCATATTGTTCTCCAGAAGGGTGTCACTGTAGAGCCCACGCTCAAGGAATAGGCAGAGATGTTGCATCTCCTGCAGTAGAGTTTAAAAGTAAATTATTTAAAAAACTTCCACAGGAGGCATTTATCTTTTCTCTATTTGTTTATTCAATTATTTATCTACGTATACTTTTGTAGATTAAGTCATCACTCATTAATTCTTTAATGTTCAAATTATTCCTGTTTGCTCATTATGAGCTCTTTTGTCTTCTGTTTCTTACTGATATATCCTTATTATTGTGATTTTTATTGAGGACTTTCTTTTTTATGATACAAGAGAATATTTCAAATTTTATGTGATTGTTTCCTAACCCACTTCTAGAATCAGCCCTCTCTCCTAAGAGCCCTGGATTCTTTTACTGAAAACAAATATTGGAAGCCAAAAACCCAGTGCCAGATGTAATTGCAGCTCTTTAAATCCAAATGTTGATCCATTGTTGCGGATAATAATAAATTAGGTCATTGTAATAATTAAATTCTTCTGAAATGTAAAATTTGTTTTACTTAATTAAATGAAATAGTAGTAAGATTTTTTAAATGAAAAAGTCCCAGAAGTTTTATTACATCTTTCTTTTAATTTTTAATGTCAATTTGTTATATACATCTTTTTGTGTATGTGTTCTTGAACTGAAAATCTGAGGCAAAAACTTAAAACATGGTAATTTGAAGTGTATTGAGATTAACTCTGCTATTGAATGGAGTCTATATTCTATTAGGAAAATTAACAGGCATAGATTCTGGAAAAATATATATGTGTGATAATGTTTTATTTTATGTTAGTAATCTCCTTTCGTTTTATATTCAACAGAGGTTAGAGAATATTCTGCTAAGAAAAGGGGAAAATGATTAAAAAGCGAGAAAAGCTTCCAACATTTTAAAACACCTGGACAGTGTCACTAGCTAGTTTTTATTTTTTTGCATGTTATGTGTATAGATTCTGCTTTCCGTTGTTAGAATGGAGAGTTTATTAACCTGGGTGGTTTTACACAGAGCAGATAACTGTTTAGAGGCTTGATAGAAACCTATATGTTTGTACTTCTAACCTTGTAATACCAGTAAACAACTGAACAGTTTTGAGATACCTTGTGAGCACATTTTCTCTCTTACTCTTTGGTATACACCATTTCATCAAACTGACTGAGTCTGCGAAGCTTAGAAATGCAAGCAGTAAAATTATAGGACCCAAGGAATAAACATGAATGAGAGAAACAAATCATTTTTAAGAATTAGGTATTTTAATTTTCTTGGTCTATATTTTAAATTTCTGAGACTTTAACTATAAAGAGTCTTTTAAATCAAATATAAGTAGAAAAGTATTAAATAAACTGAGAAACTGCCAATATAATGAAACGCCACCAGCGAGGAAAAGAGCCAGCAGGTAAAAATGAAGTAGCAATAAATGAAGGAGGCTCTAGTGCATAAAAGAACTGTGATGAGGACATGTGATGTGTGAGGAGATGCCCGGAGAGCCCTGTAATGAGAACAGCTGGATGGTGCAGAGTATCAGGGTGCCGAGAGAAGAAAAGAGGTAGAGGTGTGTTGAGACTGGCCAACGTTATCGGGGAAAACATGGGGACCTGAGTGTGTCATTTGTGATTGTACATAAATCTTGAAGCCAGTGCATTTAGTCTAGAACGGTGGTTTTCAGCAAAGCTTGAACCTTGTGTGCCCAGGGTGTGTCAACGGTGCCTTCTTTCCAGTGTTTTAGTCTAGAACAGTGGTTTTCAGCAAAGCTTGAACCTTGTGTGCCCAGGGTATGTCAACGGTGCCTTCTTTCCAGTGTTTTATGTCCTTTAATTCTTGTCGTCTCTTTGAGGAGTGGCTCTTAACTGTTACAGAGGTACATCAAGGAACAGGGCACAGAGGGGTGGAGAACATGATGCCAAGGTCATCTGAAGAAATTAGAGATAAAACCGGGGTACTATGTTTAGTTTCAGAGTAGTGTGGCAATCGACAGAGAAAATCAACTAATTAAGCACAGGTGCAGACTCTTCAGGTCGGGGCAACCATTAATATTGTTAGGAGTTTCTGTGTCTAGTTGTTTAAGGGAGAAGTTTGTTGTAGTGGCTGTTAGGTTTGGATAACTCACCTGTGTCTCCCGAGGTGCTGGCAGATGGAGAAGTGTGCCGGTGAGGCTCTTTAGTAGGGTTAGCTATTGAGCACCCATTTGACACAGGATCCTTTGTCCAGATCCTGAAAGTGAGTTTTGGATTCTGCTTTAGACTCTGACAAACTGGTTGTTAGAACACTAGTCCTTTGTAAAGGGAAAAAAAGAATAACTAAAATCACTGAATTTTAAGATAATTACAAAAACGCATGTTTACATTTGCAGAGTAAATCTCAAGAGCAAATTAATTATATGTCTGTAGTTCTTGAATTTAAGTAGGTTAGGTGAAGGGAAAGCATGATTTAATCTTGCTTTATGGCTGGCCAAATCTCTAGGCTAGCCATTTTTTCCTTTTTATAAAAATCCTTGTGGTTCCTTGCCTTCCCATTAGCTCATAGTTGAGAGCTCTGTTAAGTTGTCTGTGAGACGGAGTGTATTAAGCTGGCCTGATTAAAATTGTTCACAAGAGATCAAGCAGACAAGGGACTTTTAGCATAATTAAAAAAGGACTGTCAGCCTTTAAAGATAAGATTTCAGAGATTTTTGAAATTTATATCTACCTGTAGGGAAGTGTGTTTATGTAATTAGATTCTGGTTCTCTCAAGAAGCCTTCTTAATTCATGCATGGCATCTGTTTGTGAAATATTATCTGCTTGTGCAGGACATGCGAAAGCTGCTTAGAGGAGCCCGGTCTTGAAAAAATGAAATGTTTCCCTTGAAAGATCTCAATGTGATACATTTAAAAAAAATCAGTTAATCTTCTATGTTAACCTGTTTATTTATGGAAGGAAACTCAGTAGTCAAGTTCAAGGTAGAAATGGAAGAATTAAAGCAAATTGTATGCCCTGTGTTTTGAGGCAAATGTGAGAAAACTTTATCAGTTTTTGGGAGGTACTTTCCTTTGATTAGTGAGTTTCTTAGCCCAAGATTTTAGTTTTGTTTCCTTATCATAAGTTCCCTAACTTTGCACTTCTCTGCTCTGAAATTCTTCAGTTATTCCCACTTTACTATCATGTTTCAGAAAAAGTGTATATATTTAACATGGTTTCAATCTGTCCCTTCCTTTGTCCTTTGGAAGCCATGTCCCCTACTGCTCATGATGTGTGTATCTCACTCCAAAGGTTTTTTTTCTGTCCCTTGGTGTCTTAAACGGAGCTTTGGGTTTTCTTCAGAATGGAGCCTTTATAGCATAAATCAAAATGTTATTGCTGTAACGAGACAGCGTTTTGAAGTAAAATTGCAAGAGTGTGAACTGTCTGGGCCTACCTCCATGCATAAAAGATTGGATTCCCAGGAAGTGCTTCCATCAGGAGAATGCCTCCTTAGGGGTCCTTCCTTGTGGTGGAAAAGGTGCTTTCTTTGGTGCAGATCACTTCCGAACAGTTCTGGTGCATTGAAAGAATGGTTCTTGCGGCTGCGGACAGATTATTTTTCTACTTTTACCTTCTTTTGTATTACAAGTAATCATACCTATTTTATAAATTTTACTATAAAGCATCTGTATCCAAAAAGAACCAAAGCTCTTTGCTTGTCAGATCTGGGCAAGAGAACAAGATGATCATAGAAGCCCTCAAACAAAAGTGCATTGTGGATTACTCCAGCTATATTTGGGATGATCTAAGGAAACTATTGATATATACTTTGGCCAGGTGTAAGACTATTTTAATTTTAAATCACCAAAAATGAAGAGGAAGGAACCTAAAATATCAAATGATGGATTTTTTCCTTCTTCATTTTGTGATGTTTCATTATCCATCCAATGAAAGTACTAAACAAGGTTGTGTCTTTAAACAGTATGATCTGTGAATAGTTTTATTTGTAGGAGGAGGTCATGGAAAGGTTTCTCTCTGGTTTCTTCGTGACAAGCAATCAGAGGAATTTACAGATCTCCTGGTTTCTAACTATTTTAAAGACTTGAAAAATTTTGCATCAAATTATATATTGCTTTTACTTTTGATAAACTGCTTTAACAGATTGTACAATCACGCAGTCTAGGTAAAAATAGTTGCTGCAGTTAAGACATACTGAGATGAAATCCTACGGAACTGATATAGCTATGTTATTATTTTGCTAACTAGTTTTTCCCTTCTATATACTACATATATCACCTTCACCTCTCCTTTAATTTCTGGCGTGGGTTGGTATAGCCCTTGTTTATCATGTACTGTAAAGAGTTAGCAAGCACCAAAAGAACTGAACATGACTCATAACGATTTTTTAAAGTAATAAATTAGATGAGATTATAGGAAGTATTTCAGGGAAACAGTCATCAGTTGGCCTTCATTTCTTCAGCAAACCAGGAAGCATTCAAATAGCATTAAATTGTGAGCCAGAAAGAGTGACTGAGAGTTCTCTAAATGATGATCTCCTAACGTTCCTCAATCTAATGTTCATCTGTAAAATGGAGATAATAGTTATCTAGAAGTGTTATAAAGTTCATGTGTGAAATAGATTCCCTGCTCAAATTTCTAGACCCTACTATACAATGTTAATTGGTAGGCATCATTATTTTATTAAATTCTTATGTGCTTAACCTTGTATAATAACTTTTTGTATAAAAAATAAACTTTGCAGTATATTTCGATATTGTAGTTGATGTAGTGTTCTTTTGGATGTCTCTTCTGTGAATATTAATTAAGACTCTACATAAGACACCTTGAATCAATATTTCACCTGCTGTGTCTGAGTCTGTCTTGGTATTTCTGAAGCTTCTGGTTTACAGGTTGAAAGTATTTTTAAATTTTTTCAGATTTTTCTGAGTGAATGTTTTTTTGTTGCACTTGTTTAACATGTGTAATTTGTTGAAGTTAGAGTATCTATTTGCGAAATGATGACTATAATCAAAATAGTGACTGTACTGTTGCCCTCAAGGGCCCCTGGGTCCCTCTATAGTCTTTCTCCTCTCTGTCCTGGTCACAGACAGCCCAGTTTCATTCCTGCTGTCACTCGCCTGTGTTTTTTTAACCACTAGATGTCTTTAAATTTCCTAGAGCATTATAGAAATGAAATCATGCATTATTTATTCATTATGCCTGCCTTATTTCTCTCAACATAAGATTCATCCATCTTTTTGCTTGTAACATTTGTTTAAATGATGAGTCATATATTGAAGTTGTTTTTTCCTTTATCTGTTAATAGCAACATGAGTATAAAATGATCAGTTATCCAATTACTAACTATTTTGTTGAAGACTGCTATGACCAGTAATAATTTTTGTTTGCCTTTGAGTAAGTACCTAGAAGTATCAGGCTTAGATTAAATGACAGGTCTATGTTGAAATCTTTAAGAAGCTCCTAAATTGCTTTTTAAACATACTAATTTCATATTCTAACCATCATTGGAAGGGAATTTCACTTCCTAGGCACCCTTGCCAACACTTCCCAAGTCTTTTACATTTTAGCCACGTTTGCAATGACTTCAATTTGTGATATTTTATTGCATTCTTCCTTGTAGTTGGTAATTTTGGGCATGTTTTATTGTGTATTTTCTTTGGGGGCTGTTCAAATATTTTATGAAATTTTAATCAAATTGTTAGAGTTTGGGGAGTTCTATATACATTGTAAATATAATTCCTTTGTTAGGTATTATGCTTTCTAGATTCTGGTTTGCTTATTTATTAATTTTTGTTTACTTTTTTAATTCCTATAAAGTACCTTTCAGAGGATATACATTTTCCATTTGATACAATCAGAATTACCGATTTTTATCCTTTATGGGTTTTACTGTTGCTAGCATTTTGCCAAACTAAACATCAAATGTAATTTCTTATATTCAGGAAGATTTGTAGCTTTGCTTTTTACACTTAAGTTTGTAACCCATTATTGTAATAAACTTTTTACTTTAGAATAATTTTAGACTTGAAAAGTTGCTAAGGTAGTACAAAGAGTTCCTGCATACCCCTCACCTACTTTCTCCTATTATTAACACCTTACATAACCCTGATGAATTTATCAAAACTAAGCACTGGAATTGTACATTTCAATTAACTGCAGTCTTTATTTGAATTTCACCAATGTGTCTTCTAAAGCTCGTCTTTCTGTTTTGGATTCCATTTTGTCTTTAGTTCTAATGTTTCCATCATCCACTTTGAACCACGATAGTTTCTTTATTATATTCCATGTTTTTCATGACTATAGAAGTTTTGAGCTGTATTGACTATGCATTGGGAGAATTTTCTTTTAAGATAGGTTTGTGTGAAGTTTTCTTCATAATCCAAATGAATTCTGAGGTACGCTCTTTCACCTGGTGTTATGATGTATAGCAGGAATGCCAGCACTTGGGAGGTAGAAGCAATAGGATTTTGAGCCCAGCATGATATAGTGAGACCATACTCCCCCACCTACCCGACAAAGTGCCATTCTCATCATATTGTACTTGAGGCTGGTTGTGTGTGTGTATGCATGTGTATCTCTGTATGTGTTTGTGTGTGTATATCTGTATGTGGGAGGGTGGGGGTGAAAGTTGAGAGCTGTGGGCAGGGAAATCAATTTGCCTTGTCATTCTTGTTGATCTTGATTACCTGAGTATAAAGTTAATTTATTTTTACCTTTTCTATATTATGTTCTTTGGAAGCAAGTCATCAAATCTAACGTAGAAATAAGGGGAATGAAGAGGACGTAATTATGGCCTATATAGAGAAACAGCTACATAAATTATTTGAAATTCTGTAAGAAAGATTTATCTCTTCTATTTTAATTATTTATTTATTATGTCAGTGTGAAACCATATATATTTCGCACCATAGGTCATATTCATGTTCTATGGTAATCGTTTATTTTATTGCTCAATTTCCCAGTGGGAGCCCTTTTTGATGGCTCCAAGGTTCCCCTGACTTACTAGCTTCTTTTATTTATTGATTTGAGGATTTCTTTGAATTCTGACATTATTTGATGATAACTATTATTTTTCTTTTCTGTGTTTTACCATTTTAATCATTTCTTAAAGGACCCCTGGTTTCTGCTTCTTGAGCATGTTCTTTACAGCCGGGGTCCACACACTGGGTGGTAGGCTGGTTTGCTGCTGCTGGAGCCAAATGTCTAGTTTTCTTGACGAAATCAGAAAGTACATGTAACTCTTCTATAGCGATATTTGTGGTTACTTCTGCATTTGTGTTATTTAAATGGGAATGCAGACTTAAGTTTCTGATTCTAATTTGCTACAAGGGATTTTGTTTTATCATGATTGATTATGTGTGATGTCAGTTTCCAATAGTGATAGAAATAGCCCCTATAATCCATTTCTTAGGCTTTGAACCTCAGCAACATATGTATCAGCTTCAGAATTGTTAATATGTAGCATGAAATCCTTTTCTTGGTTAATTTTTATATACCATATAAGATATTATCAAAGTTTATTTTCTGTACTACAATGATTTTCTTTAAGAATTTCATGCATGCTTATACTTAAATTTTATTTTTTTTAAATTTTGGATATCTAGTTCTCATGTTATTTGTTAAAAAAAAATCTTACTTCACTGTCTTGCCTTTGAATCTTTTTTGAAAATTGGTTGCCCATTTTTGTATGGGTCAGTTTTGGAAATCTTTATTGTAGTTTTCTATCTTGGTATCATATTGACTTGATTATTGCTGACTTATAAAAAGTCTTCAAATCAGGTAGTGGTAATTTAATTTTCTTTTTTCCATTGAAGTTGTTTTGCTAGTAAGTCTTCAGGATTTCAAAGTGGAATTTGAAATTAGCATACCAATACCTATTCAGAGAAGCTTGCCAATAGCCATTTAATGGCTCTGGTCTGTAACCCAGATGAGGTAAGAGGGTCAGGATTTGAAAATCATCTTTGGTTACACAGTGAGTTGAGGCCTGCCTGAGCTACTTGAGATCTTGTCTCAGTAAACAGATTGAAAAACCACAAATAAATTAAAAAGCTTACAGGGATGAGGATTTTGGTCCAATTAATTTTTAAAATTTTTTTATTTTGGATATTATATGAAATTATATTATTTTTCCCTATCCTTTCCTCCCTCCAAACACTCACATAAAACCCTCCCCAGTCTCTTTCAAATTCATGGCCTCTTTTTTTCCTTAATTGTTGTTCATTTGTATAATATACTTGCTCATTTTTATAATTTCAGTTGCCCTTTGCTCTACCTTCTTTGGAACCCCTTTTACTTGCATGACCCTCCGTGCACACATTTCACCTATGCAGAAAATAACAGGGTATGTTTTTCTGTATGTTGTTGTTTTATTTTGCTTAATGTAACGATTTCTAGTTCCATTCAGTTTTCTACAAACAGCATAATTTCAGTTCATAAAGAACTGAAAGTCTTTTATGTATATATACCACATTGTCTTTATCTGATAATTGGTTGATGGGCACATAGCTTGTTCCCATTACTGTTGTGAATATAGCCCTGATAAGCATGGGTATACAAGAATCTCTCTAAGTTCACCAGTTTAGAATCTTCTGTGTACATAAGCAGAAGTAGAATAGCTGAATTATCTAGTATCTGTGTTTTCAGAGATTCTTCATACTGATTTCCATAATGTCTGAATGTATTTGCATTCGTGCCAACAATGAATAAGGGTTTTTTTTTTAACAGTACATACCCAGCAGCATCTCCCCCATCCCCTTCTTGATAAAAAGCAATTCTGACAGAGGTGAGTTGGATCTCAAGGATTTCATGGATATTCCTTGATTGCTAAGATTTTTGAGCATTTTTAAAAAATGAATTTATTGGTCATTTGTAGTTCATTTGAAAGGTGTCTGTTTAGTTCATTTGCCCAGATGTTGGTTGGATTAGATTATTTGCTTTAAGGGGTTTAATGTTTTAACTTTATATTGTTGATATTAGGCTTTCTTTCCTGTAGGGAGGCCCTTCTCTTGGTTATTTATATATATTTTTTAGTGTTTTTAGAAACCATTTAAGTTGATGAAATCCTATTTGTCATACAATTGTTCATATTTAGAGTCATTTCCTATGCCCAATCATGATGCATTTTTTTTGTTGCACCCTTATCTTTCTGAGCATCAACATAACACTGGCTTCATAGAATGAACTGTTTTGTGGAATAGTTTGAGGAGTGTAGACATTTGTTCCTTTTAAGGGTGTGGTAGAATGTAGAGTACATTTGTCTATTCCTGGGGTTTTATTTGTTTATTCATAAACAAATTTAATCTGAGGTTTACAAGAAGTTATTTTACATTGTCAAATTTATTGGCATAGAGTTTTTCTAATATAACTGCATTATATATAGATTCTATAGTCATATCACTTTCAGTTCTGCAATTGCTTACTTATAGCTTTAATTTCTGATCTGTTTGTTTTAGAGGTTAGGGATTTTACTGACCTTTTTAAAGAATGAATTGCACTTTCAGTTTGTTTTCTTTTCATCTGTTCTATATTTCTTATCCCTTAAACTCTATGACCCATTTTCTTTAAGATATTTCTTAGGGTACAGAGTTATAGGTATTTAGTGCCACAAATTTCCCTGTCAATATTGTTTCAGTGACATTTATTTTGATGTGACATGTTTTCTTTTTTATTCATTTTAAAAATCCTCTAATTCCACTTTTGATTTTTCTTTAGTCTTTTGTAATTTAGAAATATATTTTTAGCTTGAGTAGTTTATGGTTTCTCAACAACCTTTTGTACTGTATTTAATTTAGATAGTTAATAGAGACCTTGCTCTATGTTGTTTTAGACCTTTTTAAATTTGAGGCTTCCTTTATGGTGACAGTAGTGTGAATATGTTAACCTGTTGTTTTGCATCCTGTATTCATGTTTTGAAGTTCAGTATTTAGGTGCATAATGATTTAGGATTATTTGATCTTCTTGATAGATTGACAGTCTTGACATCATGAAATTCTCTTCATCTCTGGTAACAGTTCTTTCTGTAGTGGCTTTTCTCTGATGCTATAGTGACTCAAAATTTCTCTGATTGGTGTTAGTGTGCTGCGTCTTCTTTATATACTTTTGTTTTTAATCTTTGTGGGTTTATTCTTAATATACATTTTAAACCAGCACACTATGCCATTTATTGCTAGGAGTCTGTTAATCTATGCACTTTGACTTGAATATTTTGATCACTCACATTTATTACAGTCATTTATTTGAGGTTTCCATTTTTGTCCTGTCTTACCTTATTTTTTTAACCCACTTTGCTTTTTTCTCCATTTTATTTTTGCTTATATTTATTCTGATTTCTTCATAATCACTAGCCCTTTTAAACATCCTTGTGCCCCTAGGCTAGCTACTATTTATCTAAAGGCATCTATGACATTTTGTGTCACATTGTCACTGCCTTAATGTCTGAGTAATGTTTTAAAATATTTTTTGGCTAAGATATTTTAGGAATTATATTTTTAATCTCTTCCTGCTAATTTTTATTGGTTATAATATTTAGATGTGAAAGATACAAATATTTTTTTTTAATTTTTCTAAAATTACTGATTTTTATGTTTTTGTCATTTTTTTTCCATGAAAGATACAAATATTGAAATTGGTATATAACGATTATTTGTTTTAGGAATTTCCTTCCATCTGTTGCTTTGTACCCGGAGGGTTTGTTTAAGTAGCATTGCCACAGAAAGTTTTTATTAAAGTGCCTCTAGTTTCTAGAAGATTAAAAATTATGGTATCCTTGATCATTACATATTCTAAAGCTAGTTCTTAAGCTTTCAAAACAGCAAACGTACTGTGTCCCTATCGTGCAGGTGCTATCTTTTCCCAGTGGATCCAGACAGTTGAACGCAGAGTGGTTAGGGCTGAGTACTAAGCTGGTGAATGATGACAAGTGGAGCCTATAGCCTAGTCTCCATGAATATCAGGGGAGTGTGCCAACTGAAGCTGGCTTAATTCTGCAAACAGGAGCCTTTTGCAGAAGGATTCATGGTAATTAACTAACTCAAAGTGCAATATTTTCCTTTCATTAATTTGGCAGAAAACAACTAAATATCTACAGCAAAACGGTTTTTGACATTTTCATTTTCTGCTTCAAAAATAATGGATATTTTGAATTGCAGTATGAAAGAAAAAATTTTTTTCATTTCCATTATAACTTCTTAAAAAATGTAGATCACTCAATTAGCAGGGTTTATTTTTTTTTAATTTAATAGGATTAATTGACAGCAGGAGTGACCAGAATTGATTCACATTTGACGCTATAAGCTTGTAGGAGACTCTTGGAGAGTTTATTGGCTCTGATATATTTTGCTGTTTTCTTCCATGCGTGTGTAAGTAGTAGAATGGCAGGCAGTATTTTCAAGTTCACCTCTACTCTACATGCTATACACCATTTCCTGCTCTTCTCCTATTTATTTTGGGATAAATTATATTTGTTTATATTAATCATTTCATTCAAGTTGTTAATTTTTTTAGCTTAAAATGTACTTGCTGCTAACCATTTTATAAGAAATATCTTGAATATTGATAGGAGGGTCCATTGTCAGTAAATTTTTCTCTACAATTATTATAGAAGTCTTTGTTTCATGATGTGTTAGTCTTCATATAAATGCTTTAATTTTAATACCTTTTATTAATAATCTTTCATAATAGTCATACATTTACTAAGCTCTTTATTACACAGTACTTTCTGCAGTTTTCAGACATTTTGTGGTTATAATTTTGCTTCTGTATATATTAGATATGTTTACTCAGAAGAGTATTCTTTATTTTAACTTTCTTTTGCTTTTTAACTGTCAGAAACCAATTTCAGTCTGTCTCAAAATCCAAATGCAGAAGGCTCTTGGGCTAACTTCTGAAATCCCACAGAAACACGTGACTCCTGGAGTGCTGGAAATGCGCTGTCAGTCCCATCACTAAGAGCTTAGGTGTTGCCCTTCTCATCATTTAGGCTTCTTTCTTCTTCTTCACTCTTCATACATTTAATGCTTAGCAGTCTCAGATACACCAGGTCATCACACCACCACTACTTAGCTAGAGTGACCACCAGAGATAGAGGGGCCAGCATGGATAGAGAGACCAGAGTTTGGTTCCGGCTCCAGCAGTCCCTGAAAAGAGAATGTGGAGCATCGTGCATAGTATTGTAACTGGTTGTAAAAACACGCAGTAGTCCAGGGGCAGTGTCCCAAGTGACAAGCTTGGCTGCCCTCCCAGTTAAGGGCAGTGTAAGTAGTTGGGAATGTGGTTCAGTTGGTAGAGTGTTTGCCTAGAATACAGGAAGCCCCGAGTTTGGTATCCAGCACTAGAAACAACAAAACAAGTATGGCGGCACAGTCCTGTAATTTTAGCACTCAGGAGGTTGAAGCAGGAGACTCAGAAACTGAAGGCTATCCTTTGCCAGATGGGGAATTTGAGTGGGAAGGGGACTCACTTACTTAACTGGGTATATAAACATAAATATGTTTATCCAATCAATAAATATGTTTGGAAGCTACTATTGGCAGAGATTTAATGGTGAATAAGGGAAGTACAGTTCTAAATATTGAGAAGCTTACACACTAGTAGGTCAGTGGAGTTTTGTTTTATTTTTTATTCTTCTCTCATACAAAACATCTCAACCACAGCTTCCCTTCCCTTCACTCCTCCAAGTTCCCAGCTGACCTTTCCTCTTCCCCAGATCCACTCCCCCTTACCCCATCCCCTCTTCCCAGAAAATAGCAGGCTTCCCAGGGACATCAACTTAGCAGACCAGGCATAAACCCTCAAATCAAGGCAGGATGAGGAAACCCAGTAGGAAATAAGGGGTCCCAACAGCAGGCAAAAGAGTCAGAGATATCTCCACCCCCAATATCAGAAGTCCCCTCAGAACACTAAGCCAACAACTATAACATATATGCAGAGAGTCTAGCTCAGACCCACTCAGGCTCTGTGATGGCTGCTTTAGTCTCTGTGAGCCCTCATGAGTATTGTTTATTTGATCCTATGGGCCATGCTCTCCTGGATGTTTTCTACCCCTCTGTCTCTAACTATTCCTCCTCTTCTTCCACAGGGTTCCCTGAGCTCCAAAGGGGAAGGTACTTGCTGGAGGCCTCCAACATGGGTTTTCTCTCTATTTAATGTTTAGATGTAGGGTCTCTTCATCTGCTCCCATCAGCTGAAGCCTCTCTGGTGACCACTGGTGTAACATGAAGGGCCTGCTTGTCGGGGTTTCTGTCCTGCCCAGTTCCCACAGCCGGCTAGTCCCAAAGAAAACACACACAGAGTCTATGTTAGGTTATAAACTGATTGGCCCATTAGCTTAGGCTTCTTATTAGTTCTTGCAGTTTATATTAACCCATTATTCTTATCTATGTTAGCCACATGGCTCAGTACCTTTTTCAGCAGGGCAGGTCACATCCTGCTTCTTCTGTGATCTGGGCAGGAGTGAGGAGGAATGGGCTTCCTCCTTCCCAGCATTCTCCTGCTCTTCTTGTTCCACCTTTACTTCCTGTCTGGTTGTCCCACCTATACTTCCTGCCTGGCCAATCAGCGTTTATTTAAAACATGATTGACAGAATACAGACAACTCTCCCGCACTACTTCTCCCTCTTTTTTTTTTTAAACAAAGGAAAATATCCATAGTCCATCTTTTGGGAATGTGGGCGTAGTATTCCAGGCTACTTCCGGCTAGTTGGGGGCACTGATAATCTTATGGGGACCTAAAGAAAATTTAGAGTTATGATCAAGCCCTGACTGGAGTATCCTGTGAAGCTTGATCATCTCAGGCAGCATCTTGAATCTGTTCTGGATATAGAACTCAGACATCCGGGCCATCTGTTCCTACTGGAGACCTCAGGTGGTCTTCCTTGATCAAACCTGAGTTTTCTTAACTCAGAATGAATCCATAGTCTCTCATTTCCTGTGGAAACAAAAGCAAAATCTCTTCTCCAAAATAACATACCTTTTGACTTCAATTTTGAAGTAAAGGTATTTTTAAAATACCTATCTTGAATTAATTCTGCAGCATTTATAAGCAAATATCTTTTAGCAGCTGTTGCTCCTTCCTCAACATTCAAACAATTCAAAGAGAGCATAATCGCATACAGTATCAAGATTCTCTGTGTATTTGCCATCTTTATGAGGCTTTATTTTAACCACTATTTCTTTTATTTTTACTTTTATCTTTTGGCTTTTTCATACAGGTTCTCTGTGTATCTTTGTCCTGGAACTCCCTCTGTAGACCAGGCTATCCTTGAACTCACAGAGATCTGCCCGTTTCTGCCTCCCCAGTGCTGGGATTAAAGTTGTGTGCTACCACACCTTGAACTCACAGAGATCTGTCTGCCTCTGCCTCCCAAGCTTGGGATTAAAGGTATGTGATACCACACCTTGAAGTCACAGAGGTCAGTCTACCTTTGCCTCCCAAGTGTTGGGATTAAAAGTGTGTACCACCACACCCAACTACTCTTTCTTTCTTTTTTACTTTAAGAACTTTAACCTTTAGCCTGCATATATTTTTAACACACTGTAAACCATTTAGAGGTTTTCTTTGTCTTTGAATCTCTCTTTACTGTATATCTCTTTTTCTGACTACATGAGTCTTTAATTTACCAAGCAATATGGGTAGGATTAAAGCCGTGGCTTTGACGGCTGGATCCAGCCCATTTCTTAGCTTTCTGATATTTCAGCCTCACTCCTGAGGTACCGGCCAGAGCCATGTTCACTGCTACAACTCTATGGCATTTCAAGGTCCCTGCCAGCAAGCAAGCTGCAGTAGTGTGCTCAGAAACCACACTCAAATGCTCCATAGTCAGACCGCCTGCCTGAAAGAGTTAGAGTTTGCCCTGGCAGGACGGCCCAGAAAGCTGGCATTTTAAAACAGTGCAGCTTTTTTCCTGCTATGGCTGAAAACCAAAAAGCATGTGGTCAGCTTTTCATCAACACCATATAAGTGTTCATGGCAGGACCTCTTAAAAGAGCTGCAAGGTTTTACAGCTAAAGCTGAGTCAGGAAGCCTCTCTTAGATGAGAGTGCTTGCTTGCCTCTAGTAAGCAGAGCAGACCCGAGAAATTGCTGCTACCAAGAAAACATGCTTCACTCTATTCTTTCCCAAGCTTTTTCAGGCTTTCTGTGGATGCGGTTATACATGTGGGCGCCATTCTGTAACATGAAGGGCCTGCTTGTCAGGGTTTCTGTCCTGCCCAGTTCCCACAGCTGGCAAGTCCCAAAGAAAACACATAGAGAGTCTATGTTAGGTTATAAACTGATTGGCCCATTAGCTCAGGCTTCTTATTAGCTCTTGTAGCTTATATTAACCCATTATTCTTATCTATGTTAGCCACATGGCTCAGTACCTTTTTCAGCAGGGCAGGTCACATCCTGCTTCTTCCATGGTCTGGGCAGGAGTGAGGAAGAATGGGCTTTCTCCTTCCCAGCATTCTCCTGCTCTTCTTGTTCCACCTTTACTTCTTGTCTGGTTGTCCCACCTATACTTCCTGCCTGGCCAATCAGCGTTTATTTAAAACATGATTGACAGAATACAGACAATTCTCCCACACCACACTGGTTTAGGCATTGATCTATGATAATAGCATAACTCTGTTAAGGAATCATTTCACTGTTTTTTTCCCCCAATCATAGTTGGTTCTACTCTAGATCTCTGGGCTATCCATCCTCCAATTCTTGTCCATCCAGGAAGTGTCTGGGGCATAGGGTCTCTCTTGTGTTATGGACTTCAAATTAGACCAGGCATTGACTGGCCACTCCTACAAGTTCTGGGCCACCATTACCCCAACACATCTTACAGGCAAACAGATTGTAGATTGAAGGTTTTGTGGTTGGTTTGGAGTCTCGGTCCCATCATTGGAAGCTTTGCCTGGTAAAAGAAGATGGAAGGTTTGTTCAGGCTCGGTATCTCCCATTGCTAGGAGTCCTCAATGGGATCACCTTACTTTCATAGATTCCAAGGAGTTTTGATTGCACTAGGTTTCCACATTTCTTCCTCTCTCCATGCCCTCCAATTCTAGTCATCTCTCCCCATACTCTCATCGTCCCCCTCACCTGATCCTTCCTATTCCCATCCCTACCTACCCCTAGTCTACCTTCAGAATCTATTCTACCCGTTTCCATGGAAATTCACATATTCTCTGTGGTACCCTCCTTGTTACTTAGTCTGTGGATTGTAACATGATTATCTTTTACTTTACAGCTAATATCCATTTATAACTGAGTACATACCATGTTTGTCTCTCTGTGTTATCTCACTTGGGAAGATTTTTTTTGTAGTTCCATCCATTTGCCTGCATATTTCATAATGATTTTTTAAACAACTGAGTAGTACTCCATTATGCGAATGTACATATTATTTATCCATTGTTCAATTGAGATAAATCTAAGTTGCTTCCAGTTTCTGGCTACTGTGAACATAATTGAGAAAGTATCTTTGTTGGAGGGAGTGTCCTTGGGTATATGCCCAAGACTGGTTGTCTTAGGGTTTCTATTGCTGTGAAGAGACACCATGACCACAGCAAGTTGTATAAAGGAAAACATTTAATTGGGGTTGGTTTACAGTTTCAGAGGTGGAGTCCATTATCTTCATGATGGGACATGGCACCGTACAAGTAGACATGATGCTGGAGAAGGAACTGAGAGGCCTACATTTTGATCCACAGGCAGAATAAGCAAACTGTAACACTGGGTGTAGCTTTAGGATAGGAGACCTCAAAGACAATCCCCACAGTGACATACTTCTTCTAACAAGGTTGTCTACTCCAAAAAAACCACATATCCTAACAGTGCCACTCCCTATGGGGACCATTTTCTTTCAAACCACCAGCTATAGTAGTTTAACTGGGAATGATGCCATCATTAGCTATAACTTGTGTTGTTGATCTTAGCCATTCTGACAGATGTAAAATGGAATTTCAAAGTAGTTTTGATTTGTATTTTCTGATGGCTAAGGGTGTTGAGCATTCCTTTTAAGTGTTTCTCAGCCATTTGAGATTCCTTTTATTATATACAGGATTGTTTTAGCTATTCTGGGTTTTTGCTTTTCCATATGGAGTTGAATATTGTGCTTTCAAGGTCTGTAAAGAATTGTGCTGGAATTTTGATGGATATAGCTTTGAATATGTAGATTTATTTTGGTAAGATGGCTGTTTTAACTGTTTTAATCCTACAGATCCTTGAGCAAGGGAGATCTTTCCATCTTCTGATATTTTCTTCAATTTCATTTTCAAATCATTGAAAATGTCATACAGTTCTTTCACTTGCTTGGTTAAATTTACTCCCAAGATATTTTATATTGTTTGTGGCTATTGTGAAGGATGTTGTTTCCCTGATTTCTCTCTAGGTCTGTTTGTCATTAGTATATTGGAAGGCTGCTAATTTTTTTAATTTTATTTTTTTTAATTAATCTTGTATCCAGCCACGTCACTGAAGGTGTTTATCAGTCATAGGAGTTTCTTGGTAGAATTTTTGAGTTGCTTATTATTTCATCTTATTGTCTGCAAAAGGCGATACTTCAATTTCTTCCTTTCTAATTTGTATCCCCTTGATCTTCAGTTGTCTTATTGCTCTAACTAGAACTTCAAGTACTTCATTGAATAGATATTGGGAAAGTTGACAGCCTTGAACAAATTAATTCATTCTAGAGAGATGGCTTGAGCAGTGCACAACACTTGCTGCTCTTGCAGTGGACCTGGTTTGGGTTAGCAGCATCCACATGGAGGCTAAAAATCTGTAACCTAGTTACAGAGGTTACAGTGCCCTCCTGTGGTCTCTGTGGGTACTGTATGCACATGGAGAATGGCTGTACATATAGGTAAATCATTCATACACATAAAGAGAAAATTAAAGGATTAGCCCTGAAATATGAATTATATAATATAAATAAATATGTTAAGTGCTTTGAAGCCTCACTGCTTAAAGGGAAACAGTGTTTTCATGAGGGATGTAGGTCTGGAGAGGGTAAGGTTACTTATTTTACTCACTTCCTTCTAAACAGGTGAAACTGTTTAAACTTGAAGTAGTGAGGGATATGTGTTAATCTGGAAAAGCAGAATGTATGAAGGCCTCAACATACAACAAGCATGGTGTAGTGATGCAAACAGAAGATGATCATTGTGGATGAACAAAGAAGAATAATCTGAATGAAATTTTTAATTCCTAAAAGTTATTTGTCAATTTCTAAGGACTAGTGTTTGTACTGTCTCTGTATACCAAGTGTGTGATCTAAGTAATAGAAGAAAATGTATAATGAATGTTAAAGGCACTGTTATTTTCAGTAAACTTAATATTAAGATGGCATTTGAATGGTTAGCCCATACAGGATAACATCATAATGTTATAAGAAAGAGGTTAGCATTGCATTCAAAGCTTTTCCCTTGTTTATTTATGTGATCACTTACAGAAATATTTATTTAGCACTTTATTATGTATTAGAAAGTTTTAGTCATCATGGTTATCAAATAAATAGTTAAGAGGCTCCTTCACATGGACATTATCAAATTTATGCTACCCAAAACATGCTGTGCTGAGCTTCAACTTAAAAAAAAAAGATTTTGTTAAACCATGTGCATACATGTTTCTATGGGGGGTGCACATGACAACTGTCCCCGCAGAGGCTAGAAGAGGACACCAGACACCCTGAAGCTCAAGTATCTATGGCTGTAGGCTACCTCATGTGGGTTCTGGAAACTGAAGACAGGTCCTCTACAAGAGTAGCATTTCCTCTTAATTGCTGAGCCATTTCTTCAGCCATTTAAATCTTACTCATGTGGGAGACTAGTGAAATTTCAGACTCTTAGACCCCACCTGGTCTTAATGAATCAGACTCTCCGTTAAGAGCACCATGCAGTTGAAATGCATTTTGTAGGTTGAGAAACAGTATTTTAGAGCAGAAGTGGCTTATGGTTTGGGGTGGGGGAGTTGCACTGATAGCTCATTATTTTAGACAAATATTTGAAGATTTATTCTTATTGACATGAGTGTCCTGCTTGTATATATGTGCACCATGTGCATTCCTGGTGCCCTTGGAAGCCAGAGAGGGCATTGGATATCCTAGATCTGGACTTAGAGATCAGTATAAGCCAGTATGTAGGTTTTGGGAAATGAATCCAGGTCCTCTGCAAAAGCAGAAAGTGTTCCTAACTGCTGAGACATCTTTACAGTCCTCTTTGAAAAGTATTTAAAATTTATTTTGGAAAAAAAAATGTTGGTTGGGGATGTGGCTCAATGGAAGCATACATCCCTAGCAATTATGAGGCCCTGGATTTTATCTTTAGCACCTAAAAATATTTTACTACTTAAAATATTTTATACAGAAAAATGTATATGTATCAATGTTGATATATATTTATATATGTGTTATACACACGCACATACTCATACACATTGTTTAATGACCACGTTAGCATGCATGTATTTCTCATCCATGTGTTGTTACCCATACCCATTTGTTTACAACTTCTGTGTGACAGCTTTCACAGCAGATGAGGACTGTTTGCCCTGGAGACCTTTGTGCCCACAAAGCCTAAGGTATTTACTGCTCAAGGCTTTATGGCATTGTTGTGCTGCCCCCTCTAGAGCATAAACAGATTTTGGCATGCACGACGGAAACTGACTTTACCTTATTGATTATGAGCAGCTTTAGGTATTGTCAGTGTTTGAACTGCTCTGGGAAGTAGTGATTTAGCACATCTTTACCTTTCAATATGTAATCCGAGTTAAGTACTTGGAAGACTGGCATATAAAACATTTAAACATTTAAAACAATGAGTCAACAATAATTTATGATGATATAGGTATGATAATGGAGATCATACTTATGAAATTTGAGAAAATTATGACTATCATAATGAAATAAAAATGGAAATAATATAGACTTATCTTGCTTATTTTTAAAGAAAAAATTTTTTATAGAGCCAGGCGGATCTATGTGAGTTCAGTGCCAGCCTGGTCTACAGAACAAGTTTTAGCTAAGGCTGTTCCATGGAGAAACCCTGTCTTTAAAAAATCAAATCTAAAAGAGTCTAATTCAGCTATGTTGGGGACGTTGTGGGTTCTCAGAGTGATTTTATCTCTTCTTTGCATGTGGCTGTGGTTGGAAGCTGTCACCTAGACAGGAACTTGTGGCTTTATATACTGTTTCAACAGATTGGGGACTCTGAGCTAACAAGTTCAGTGAAAGAATCTGGCGATGTCTTGTTACTCAGAGTACTGCTTGCCCAATATTTTCTAAATGCTGGCTCACATGAGTACTTTGGAAGTGAACGAAGTTTCTGTGAATACAAAAAGTGTGTGTGTGTGTGTGTGTGTGTGTGTGTAAAGCATTAGGGCTAGATTGTTTCCTTGGAGAGTACCTATAGGAAAGAATGCCTATCTCCGCTGGTGGGAAATACCTGGGGTCTCACATTCTAGAATCAGCCAGGTATAGTCAAAGAGTGAAGTTCCTAGCATCTCTGGGAATACTTACCGACTGTATCTATCCATACATACTACAAACACATAATTAGATTTTTTGGCTCTAATACTGTATTATTAACATCAGATGTTAAATACTTAACTTTCAATTATTCTTCACACTTTTAAGATAATTCAAAAGGTGTTATGAACCCTTAAAACAGCCCTTGGCCTTGAGTATGTCTAAGCTTTTGTTTGCATAAATATATATAATATCTGTCAGTTGAGAAATCTGTGCTCAGCAAATATGTTTTTATTTGGGATATTATCAATTTTATCAAACTGTGTTTTAAAATATAAAGGTGCTTGTCTTTATACTGATTTCTCATTTAAATCTCTCATGATTCCCTGGAAAGAGATGTTTCTATAAATTTTAAATATAAATATGACATTTATACTTAACAAGAGAACAAATTGATACTATAGTTGGCAAGGGAAGAGAATTATGACAAGTTTAAAAGTGTTCTAAATTGTCTATTTTTTCATTTGACTTGAAGAAAAATAGGAAGGTAGAGTTCAGGAAGGAAGGACATGAAGGCAGATCAGTAGGTAGCAGGCTGCGATGCTATTTTACTTAGTCCTTATAGGTTACGAAAAGTTCAGTCAGCACTGATGTACCAAAGGTTCTATTGAAGACTTTTTTTTCATGTTAGAAACTATATGACTTACGATAAATATTTTCATATCATCATGATTATAATATTTGAAGTTTTAATATTTTTGTTTTTTAACATTGGATCTCAACATATAGCAAGGCTAGCCCTGGAACCTGAAATGCTCTCTCCTCTGATTTTGAATGTTGGGATAAGGCTTGCAATGCCATGCCCAGATAACTTTATTCAATTTTTAAAAAGCATTTTGTATGTATTTAACCCAGATTCAGAATATCCAAACTGGGTACTAGGAGAGAAGAGAACTATGAATTGAAATGAGGAGGGAGCAGAACAGTTTAAAGCAATGTAGAGAATAATTTCTGTTGCTGGTATTGGAATCCCCTTGCCACAGAAAATTGCAAATTCTCCTAATTTTGAGGTAGGTTTTTCAAGAGTTGGACAGGAAACTGGGCGGAAGACATTTGTAAGAAAAGCCTCACATTTATTGGCGGTGGTGGCACCTGCCTTTAATCCCAGCACTTGGGAGTAAAGGCAGGACTGCTCTGCAAGAGCAGGGAGAAAAAGAAAAGAAAAGCCTCACACCATTGTCCTGACTATGTGACAAGGACTGAGAATGTTAGCAGAAATTGGTGTCTCCTAGCAGAGACAGCAGAGGTCAGATGTTAGAACTCTGAAGAGGGCTGAAGAGATCTGGAGCAAAAGTGTGGAAGAAAAGAGCTGCCCAGAACCAGGTTCTGAATTCTCTGGCTAAGTGATGGTCTGCACATGTGCCATTGAGACTGGTGATCTTATCCGAGAATCTGCATGGACTCTGTGAATGTCTACATCTGTGTAAACAGTTCTGCTGGACTATGGAGCTCTGTACCCAGCACCGTTTGTAATACTCTAGCCATCCAGTTGAAATAAGCAAGGACCCCTGCCTTCGTCTGTTTTTGCTACTATAAGAAAATCCCCAAGGCTGAAATCCATAAGGAACTGAATTTTATTTTCATAAGCTGTGTATTCTGAAAAGTCTGAGATTTAGGCAACATCTGATTCAATTGTCTGGTTAAGTCTGTTCTTACCCACAACATGGTGCTTTGAATGCTCCTCTTTCTGGAGGAGAAGGGTTCTGTGTCTCCACATGGCAGAAGATGGAAGGGACCATCCTCATTTATAGAGCCATTGCCATGCAGTCCATAGTCAGAATCAGGAGAGTCCTCATTAGTTGATTGTCTATTTATCCCATCATTCTTTTACATTTTCATCTCTTGAAATTTATAGGCCATCCATTCGAACCAAAGCAGGATCCTGGTGTACAGCTCATTTTCTCTTTACCCAAAGAAAATTTAAACAAATCTCAACAAAATTTGGAGGAGAAATAGGTTTTAACCTGCCAAATTGGAAGAATTTGGTAAATACACTGGGCCTTTCTCAAACCCATCCCAGCAACATAAAAATCAGTTCTACTTGTTCAGCTGATGATTTTACTGATTGAGACCAAATATTGTCACTCTCTGAAGGAACATAAGTATAGAATCTAGGTTACCTGCATTTTTTTGTTACAATGCTGAATATGTAATTACAAACATTATTCTAGAGATGTCAAAGGAAAGTGTAGCCTCTGGTAAGGAGAAAAAGTAAATAGAAGGGAACCTGGAGATGACCTAGATGTTGATCTTAGTGGACAAAAGTTCATGTGTAAACACCCTTGCAAAGACTTAAAGACAAAAACAAGCACACAGTAGGGTAATTGTGATATTAATAAACGAAAAGGTAAAAAATCATAGGCATAAAAATGAAATAATTAAAATAAGTGAAAATTCTCTAATGGAATGAACAATAATCAGATGTATTTGTTTTAACATCTCCAATAAGATATTAAGGAAAGCTAATTTCATACATATCCTTCTGGAGAACCTAGGGATAAAAGGTTGCAGGAAATGGGCAGTGACTGATGGAGGGAGCTGAACAGACACATCTGAGGTTTTGCAGATGTATGATAACTGAAGTTATAGCAAGAGAGGAGCATGAGGGGAATATAAAATACTTAGGTTGAAAATGTACCATTTTAAATAAGAAAATGTCAAACTTAGAAAGCCCCAAGTATAAATTGATTATATATAATGTATCATATTAAACTGCCAAAATAGCTAATAACTGTTACAATGATAATGAAGAAAAAAATTTTTGAGACAGGGTCTTACCATATAGCCTTACTTGACCTGGAACTCTCTGTGTAGATCAGAGTAGTCTCAAACTCATATAAAGTACTGGTATTAAAGATAAGTGCCACCTTTCCCAGCTTGAAGAAAATAATAAGGAACTCTGAAGTGTAATACTACCATTCCCGAAGAAGCTATCAACTTTCTCTAATTTATGTATTTAAAAGTATTGAGTCATTAAGTCTGTATGTATGTGTTAATTTAAGAATAATTTGATATTTCTGATTATAAGAAGCATGCAGGCCCATTAGATAAACCATACAGAACCATGTAGATATAAAATTAAAAGTTGCTTTGGATCTCATAGCTCTTGACTGCTTGATCTCATCATGTTTTTATTTTGTTTATTTTTGATAGGCAATAGAGTATCATTTTTAAAAGTAGTTTTCTTATGGGAGCATACTACTAGTTTATATAAACATATTATTAATTATAATTTATTATTGTTGTTGAGGCAAGGTCTTTGTGTGTAGCCCAAGCAAATTAAAATTTTTGGTGATTCTCTTGCCTCTTATCACCCAGATGTTGGGATAACAGGCATGGACCACTGTTTGTGACTAAGGCTATTACATAATAAAATAAGCCTTAAAATCTGATCATTACATGTAATTTTTATGTTAAGTTGCTCTTAAAATCTCTTTTATGGTTAAAGTTCATGGTAAATTCAGCCTAAATACAATATATAAATGTGTATGTATGTATGTATATACCTGAAGCTATGCCAGTTATAGATGAGAAATGAATTGCAGAGATAAAACTTGCTTCTACCTTCTGTTTCTACCTTATGAAACCTGAATGTAGAATTTCTATCTCAATTGCTAAGACATTCAGTATGTATTAGAATTTCTGAATTGTTGATGTTTACTACTCTTTCCAATATTTAAAACAATTGCTGTGCTAAAAAATTTCAGGGATACACCTATGTGTATTAAATTTTTTTCTCATTTAAATGATATTTTAAAAATTGAAATTGAAGTGATTTTGCACCTAAAGTTCACCAAAAGACAGCCTCCTGTTTCTTTTTTATTCAGAGATTTTTATCAGAGGAATGTAGACTGGAATCTGCAATGGTTCTCAAAATCCCAAAGTGGTAAGTGAGACCAATTAAGTCTTTTCTTACCAATATTTAGTTGTAACTTTTCTCTATAGTTCTTTACTGAAATATTTAAAATGACGAGCGACATCAATTCCAGTGCTTACCCATCTGACAATTTTCGAGTCTGGCTATTAGCAGTTCTGTGTTTGTGTTCCTAATGGTTTTGATTCATTTAGTACCTGGAGTTACGGCCAACGATGAGAGGAAGCGGGTGGGCAGGGGGCCATCCTCATGGCACTGTCCACCTGGCCCCAGTTTTTTCGAGATAAACAAACCACATCCCAAAGTTGATGTGTTGCCCTAATAGATCTTGTTAGACTGACAATAAAGGTGGCATTTCCTGTTTTTTACCCCACCAATTCAAGAATTAGAATCCACATTTATCTTGTAATCTGTGATCCAAGTGAAATCTTTATAAAATATTAAAATGTTTAAAAGAGTGGGTAAAAATTTGAGACTAATATAGTCATGAAACAATGAAGATGGGACTTATGAAAGTTAAGAATGTGACATTGTAATGAAATAAGAGAACTGGAGTAATACATTTATTTATTTCATTACATTATTGATTTTATTGAATTCATTGATATTGACAAAATCATTGATAGGAATCAAAAACTTTTAAAAAAAATAAAATATCCAGGGTTGTGGATCAAGGTCACTGATAGTATGTCCTGGATTAGCACACAACACTTTCATATATACCCATATGAACAAACACATGAAAATCAAAGATGTTATGAAAGTTTAAAATCAGTGTTCAAGCTGACACTTTAGGTTTATAGTAAAATTTTCTGTGTGTGAAGTATTTGTTACAAGTAATAAAAATAACTATTACAAAATTTTCTATGCTTTCTGATGTAAGAGTCTTGCTAAGTAGTCCCAGGTGAAATAGTATTCATGATTTAGATCAAGCTATTTTTGAATTCAAGTGTCAGAGTGCTGGGACTGCAGGCTTGTACCACCATTCCCTGTTTAAACGCAATACTTTTAGGCAACTAGAGTTGATATGTTGTTTATCTGGTCATGGAATGTGTACTAATGTAAATTTACAAAGCCTTGGGCAGAAAATGACTTTATGGTATCTAAATGAATGATCTTGAAGGAGACAACTTAAACAAAATAACTCACGAATTTAACCCATTAACAATACTTTTTTTTGTATGAAACACTTAACTCAAAAGTTGAAAGATAGTGTGCCTTTAGGAATGGTCCAGAAAGTTGGACTTTGTTGTTTTAACATGCTCATATTAGACTTATTCTGGCCCTGGTACATTTTTGACAGCATTAAGGTAAATTATTTCAGTATTTACTTGTGCTAGGAGAGAGGGTATTTGACTCTGTATGGTCAAAAAATGACTTAATTTATATTCTGATTCAATTAGTGTAGATAACATTTCAACTTCAGATCTCTTGTGTCTGGATTGTGTCTTTCCAGGAGACAGAGGTGAAGTTAATTTCTTTGTCACCTTTTAAACCTCAATTTAAAGTCATTGTCTTTGATAAAAAGTAAAAGTTAAGGCAGATGATTTATGAATATTACATGTGCCAGCATCTTTGCTATCCCCCTATAGCTTTAGATCTCTGCCAAAAGTTCGTATTTCCTCTCATTCCAAGGTTACGTACTTTGCCCACCTGGCCCAGTTGTCCAATGTGATCTTCACTGGAAGCATAGAGTAGAGTTTGCTATACTTTTCTTTATCAGCAGTTTCCTGCTGTTACTTTCATGGTTACTTCATTTTTGTTGTTAGGTAATGTTAAAATTACATCAGACAGTAAAGCAGTTGACAGATATCATGATGCACATCCATAAATCCTGGGAATTCAAAATAGAGGAGGATAAGTTCAGGTCTAGCTTTGGCTTCATAATTGGTTTGATACTGCTTAGGCTATAAGAGACCCTGCTTCAAAAACAACATAATAAAGGAAAAGCAGAACAAAGAATAATAATCATTATAAGTTTTATTTCACTTTTCAGTAAGGGAGAATTTAATGATTAGATAGTTTATATCAAATAAGAACTCTGCCTTGCATGTGTTTTCATAACAGCAATATTTTTTAATTAAGTATTTATGAAGTACTGATGTACAGGAAGCATGCAGCTATAAAATTAGTGGTTTCAGATTACACATTTTCGTGTTTGTTCACAGGAACATAATATGTTATAAAGTAATTTTAGAGAACATCTACCCCATCATCCTAACATCCTCTCCAGCTAGTGTGGCAGGATGAACTGAGCATTACAATGTAGGAACTACTGGGAAGATCATTGCTCTTTGGCTGGGAGACAGTAAACGTTCAAGACATGTGATTCAGTATTTGATGCATGCTCTAATAAGAGTAACTTTTGTCTTTGGTATATTTAGACAAAACAATTATGCATTTATGACTTCTACCCAGTAGAAACTTATTTCTTCTCTCAGAAGAAAAAAAATAAATTATTTTCTAGAAAATAATTTAAAACAATTTAAAACTAGCTTGAAAATAATTTAATTTATTTTTAAATTAATTGTCAGCAGTCCAAACTGCAAATACTTCTCATGTATGACTGAACTACCAGATATACTCACAGTTCACTTGACCATCTTAGTTTTCATGGAAGCTTCAAAGGTTCATAGATGTAGCTGCTGTAGCCTTGATATGATATGTACTGAATGGTACAGTAAGTGTTATAGATATACTGTCGTTTGTTGCAAATATGATACTTCTTAAGTTTTGATTTGAAAGTCATTTGGTGTGTCTGTGTGTGTGTGTGTGTGTGTGTGTGTGTTACAGAATGCAGAAAAGGTGACATTTTAAACTATTTTATTCAGGTTTTAAAAGTTTACGTACTTGTAGTCAGTATTACTACCAACATTTTTAAGATAGTATGGTGTGTTCATATATACTTTGTTTTCATTTGTTCCCCTCCCTTGCTGCTATCCCCCATCCATCTTTCTTGCCAACCCTGCCCTAATAACTTCTTCCTTCTGCTTTCATGTCACACATATTCTAATATTTTTTAATGTTAATTTTTTATGTTTTGAAGATTTCAGTCATGAGTACTGTATATACATAATTTCTCCCTCAGCCTCAAGTTCATGACTTCTCTCTTCTTTGACTATTATTGTTGCAAACACACATATATATGTATGTATGTGTGCATATACACTATAGTATTAGTTCATATGTACATGTGTTTAAGGCCAACCACTTGGTATTAGGTGACCTATTAGGAGGCTCATTCCTGGACAAAGTGATTTTCTCTCTCTCAGCAGCAATTAATTACCTCTAGCTATTCATCTACAGGTGGGCACTTGTGAAACTTCCCTTAGCTATGTTTGCATGTCAAGTGGTGTTTATTTATGCAACTATATTTCTATGGATTCTTTTCTAGTTTAATTTCATGATTGTCTCCATATATATATGCATACATACATACAAATTAAAGTATAGGTTCTTTTTTTAATACTCTTTTATTTTTCATTCAAAAAATTCACACTTCCTCCCCTTCTCCCAGTCCCTTCCTGCTCCCTCACTAGCCCTCCTCCCTCCCCCTGCTTCCTTAAGAGGGGGCAGGGTACCCTGCCCTGTGGGAAGCCCAAGGCCCTCCCCCCTCCATCCCGGCCTAGGAAGGTGTGCAACCATATAGACTAGGTTCCCAAAAAGATAATACATGCAGAAGAGATAGGTCCCAGTGCCATTATCATTGGCTTCTCAGTCAGCCCCCATTGACAGCCACATTCAGAGATTCCAGTTTGATCATATGCTCATTCAGTTCTGGTCCAGCTGGATTTGGTGAGCTCCCATTAGATCAGGCACAGTCTCGGTTGGTGGACCAGCCTCTCCTGGTCCCGACTTCCTTGCTCATCTTCTCCCACCTTCTGCTCTTCGACTGGACCTTGGGAGCTCAGTCCATTGCTCTGATGTGGATGTGGGTCTCTGTCTCATCCATCGGATGAAATTTCTATGGTGATGATCAAGATATTCATCAATGTGACTCTGGGACAAGGCTAGATCAGGCACCCTCTCCTCTGCTGCCCAAGTACCTAGCTGGGGACATCCCCGTGGACACTTGTGATCCCCTCTAGAGCCAAGATTCTTGCCAATCCTAAAATGACTCCCTTAATGTAGATATCTTATTCCCTTCTCCAATATCCACCCTTCTAGGTTCTTTATATAAGAGTAAAATAAGGTATTTGTCTTTCTGAACCTGCATTATTTTCCTAAGCAGAAAGATTGTCAGTTTCATCCAATTTTTCTTGTATATGTTATTATTTATTTTTTCATTATGTTGTATAATATTCCATTGTATATAAGCCCTACTTTTTTATTTAAATTAATTTTTTAAAGTGATCTTTTCTCATCTTACAGACTGATCCCAGTTCTACTCCTTCCCCTCCTCCTGTTTCCCTCATCTTCCCCCACTCTTCAGAGAGGATAAGCCTTCCCTTGGGGAGTCAACAAAGTCTGACAATCACTTTGAGGCAGGACCAAGGCTCTCCCCTCTATATTTAGGCTGAGCAAGCTATCCCTCCGAAAAGAATGGGTTCCAAAAAGCCAGTTCAAATACTAGAGATAAATCCTGGTCCCACTGCCAGTGGTTGCAGAGACCGCCCCAACCACACATCTGTCCCCCACATCCAGAGGGCCTAGTTTGGTCCTGTGCACGTTCCCCTGTTGTCAGTCCAGAGTCAGCTGTGTCTGTGGGTGTCCCCCTCACGGTCGTGGCCCCTTTGCTCACGTCATCTCCTCCCTTGGGCTGGACTCCAAAAGAGTCAGCTGTGTCTGTGGGTGTCCCCCTCACGGTCGTGGCCCCTTTGCTCACGTCATCTCCTCCCTTGGACTCCAAAAGAGTCAGCTGTGTCTGTGGGTGTCCCCCTCACGGTCGTGACCCCTTTGCTCACGTCATCTCCTCCCTTGGACTCCAAAAGAGTCAGCTGTGTCTGTGGGTATCCCCCTCACGGTCATGGCCCCTTTGCTCACGTCATCTCCTCCCTTGGACTCCAAAAGCTTAGCTGTGCATCTGCATCTGCTTCTGTCAGTTGCTGGATGAAGGTTCCATGGTGACAATTAAGGTGGTCCTCATTCTGATCATAGGCCAGGCCAGTTCAGGCACCTTCTCCGCTATGGCTTAGAATCTTAGCTGGGGTCATCCTTGTGGATTCCTGGGAATTTCCCTGGTGCCATCTTTCATGCTAGCCCCGTAATGGCTCACACAATCAAGATATCTCTTTCCTTGTTCTACCTCTCTGTCCTTCCCCCATCTCAACCATCCCATTCCCTCAGTTTTACTCAGACAAGTCTTAATCTTTATCATTTCTTCTCATAGTACAATAGAATTAGGAGTAAAAATGTATCCACTGTCTACATAAAGTATGGATTTGAGTAAAACACATAAATATAGATAAAAAAATTTTATGTGAAAATACTATGCGAATGGCAAACTCTAGCTAAATATCTGGTGATGTTCATATTGATGACCTAAGTCTGCCTTCAAAACTGTTGGTTTTCTTATTTTGTTCTGGGTTTAAGTATTCACCTTCTGTCTTCTTAATAGGCTCTGTGAAGCATCAACTATCTCATTCATATTTAACCAATGTTTCACATTGTTCTGGCCTTCTCTTTCAAGTGCTAAATGCTGTTATTTGGTGTAGTTCAAAGCAAATGTGTATGGCAGCCTGCGAACTCTTGTGTTTCTGATCACATGGCTTTGCTCTCTCTTGATAGTTTGTCTCCTTGCCATCAGGTTCACAGTGGCAAACTTCCTCATATCCTATAAAGGGTTGTGGGTGAACTTTCATTTATGAAACATGTAGTTAACAAGACCCTTTACTTAGTACTCAAAACATTTTATTACAATAACCTAGCTTATTTAATATTTTATTTACAAATTAATTTATACTCATACTGATAAAACTTACTAAATAAATGTGTTCCACATTTACTTTTATTTTTTAATACGAAATAAAAATGTTCAGGTACTATATTGCTGGCTGCTTAGCCATTTAAAACCAATTTAGAAACAAATGTTCTGTTTTATAAGATGTAACATTCAAGCCTATAGGCTGGTTGAATGCAGCACATAGGAAAGAGTAGCTGAAGGCAGCAGGGCAGAGCTAACAAGAACTTCCATATTGCTTGAAGTGCTGAATTGTTACAATTTTTCGATCCAAAAACAGCCCATTAAATATGGAATTCTTTATTGACCCATTTTCCTCACTTTGAAAAGAAAGTGTACCACTTTTTGTTCTGACACTGATTTTTAAATTACTTACAGAGCTTCCGGTTTTCTGTGATTATATCCTATTTTTACTTAAACTATTCAAGCCACGCCTTGACTACAAACTTCAAGTAATTATAAGTTAATACTACCTAATAGTCATTGATACTTCTTTAACTCTTACTTTGTAAGCCAAAAGGCTCTGTCTCCAGTTCTGATGATCACTCTAGGAGGTAGGAATTACTAGTTCTCCAGTTGGTAGTTGAGAAAACTCAGGCTGTGATTGTTAAATATCTTCCTCATTCTCATGGCTACTAGCAATGATAAACCAGGGTATGATTCCAGACAATGGATGGAGAATTCAGCATTCCTAACCTTTATGCTACTTATATGAATACAGACAATTGATAACATACAGATTTCTTAAGTTAATTAGATAAAGGCTGACATATGTACATCTGTATCTGCTTTTATTAGATAGAAATAAGAACTATAAGCATTCAGATATTAATATATAGCTCTATAGCAGAGATGGCTCATTTAAAAAATATTTGCTGTTTTAAATGCTATTAAGCAAATTGTACACCTTCTAGAACTGATTTTTATATTTCTGTAAATATTTTGGTCTTTTAGAAATAGCCCTAGAATTTTCCCAAATTTAACATTTTATCGATTATAAACCTTTTTTATTTAAAATTCACTCAAGTTTCCTGCTATACATTGAGTTATTGAATCATTTATTTGTGCTTTCTTTACTTGTGTTTGTGGAAGGGTTCTGCCTTTCACAACTTACAGTATGTTATATTTTCATTTTTATTCAGTTTAAAAGAATTTTCAATTTCCCTTTTATTTCTTCTTTGACTACATGTTAATTAATTAGGGGTATATATATTTATTTTTTCAAATAACAAAATTTTTTTTTAATTTTTGTTGGTATTGGGAGTGAAATTCAAGGTCTCACTCATGCTTGTTTGGCACACTGTTGCTAATTATAACACCAGCCATGCTATTGACTTTCAACTTAATTTTGATATGATATAGTTTTTGACACTGTGATCTGTTCTTGAGAAGGGTGTATATTTGGGTATTGTTGGTTGTGGTGTCTGATCAGTGCTGCTAGGTCAAGATGGTTAATATTGTTCAGTCCATCTGTCTTTGCTGATTTTTTATTAATTAATTTTGAAGGAAGGTATTAAAATCTCCGTTTATGATAGAATGTATTACTATTTTCACATCTCATTCTTTGCTTTATTTAGTAGTTCTGAAAATAGGTATACAACATTTATGATCTCTGTGTTTTCTTAATAAATTAACTCCTTTGTCATTATAGTTGAGCCAATAGTTATTGCTTTGAGAACTACATTCTTATTTAAATGAAGTAATTTCTGTAATCTATTTTATGTTCTTTGCTTATTGTTTTATCTTGTTTTTGTTAGTATAGACTTGGACTATGCCTCTTTACCTGCCACAGGATTCTTTCACATACTCCGCTACTCCATATACAGTCTGAGTAAAGCCTGTGGTTGTCAACAGCACTGGGCAGTAGGGAACATTTATGTTTGTGTACCTTTTGGAAATTTTGAAGAACACTGCTTTCAGAAGTTTTCCTACTGGCTTATTCATTTTATAGGCATAATGGTAACTTCTGTTTTGTTTTGTTTCCCCTGAATGAGACTCAGATTAAAATGACTTTAAATGGCAGAAATATGCCAAACAGCATAATGTAACAGATACTGTTATTGAAATCTCTTAGGTTTGTATTCAAATTCTGGCACTATCACCTGCCAATTTTCATACCTCCAAAGTGGATATGAATTACCCCAAACAATTCTTGTCCTGTGTGTTTAAGCATTTGACTTTTATCTTGGCTATCACAATTCAGTGAGTTAGTATTTATTTGTAAATAACTAAGTAAAATGATTGTAGGATTTAATAGTGATTTGTCATGTAAAGATTCTAGAAATTACTGGCTGACTCACAAATCTGTGCTCTCGCTTTTCTTTTAATTCTTCCAACTTTGACAATTCCTTTCCACTTTGAGACATGTGGAAATTTACCACAGTTGGGTAAACTGTGTGAGACAGTTTTCTAACATGTTAGACAAGATCATTAATGTAGATGAGATTACTGTGAATGAATTTGATAATCCAAATATGTTCAAGAGTTGGGGAGATATAGGTAGCAAGTAAGTCACAGTAAGTCTAGTGGCAGAAATTAAGGAAACTTCACCTACTGTAAGTGGCAGAGACATTCAGGAATGTCACTGCTTTTATCATCTACAGAGAGAATGTGGGGATTACTACCAGCTTATGATACTGTGAGAAGGAAGGTCACCTCGGGTCTCATGTGTTGCATTCAAAAGGAAGCAGTTCACATTAATGGAACTGGAGTTTGGGTAAATGAAAAGGATCTTCGACAATGTATCTAAAAGTCTTCACAATTTACTAGTGAAAGTTAAACTTCAAAATATTATTTCAGGGACACTGTGTGCATAGGACACACAAGAGAAAGTGGGGTCTTCTGTAGTGAAGACAAAAGAGGCAGCTGAGGGTGGCAATGCTTTTCATGTCTAGGGAGCATTACTTGAGTTTCTCAGCAGTGACATGGATTAAGGGAGTTAATTTTTATTTGGAGTTGATGTAAATTTTTTAAGTTTATCCTAATAGATCAGAATCATAAATGCCTACGAAATGTTAGTGGTAGCTAATGTAACTATCTCTTTCAGTAAAAATGCGTTGGGACATTCAGGTTGGCATAACTAATGAAAAGTATACAGCTGTGGTATTTTTACCGATTTCTCACTGACTCTGCAATAACATGATTTTACTCTGAAGAGTGCCTTTCTCATTCCTGTTGCAAATTTCAAATATGAAGCAATTTTTTTCCATTAACATTGAAATTCAAAAGCAAGAAAACGTGTAAACAGATGAGTGTGCCAAGAGCGTAGTTTTATAGTTTTACTTATTCCCAAGTGTGCCTTGGGAATGGAGAACTCAGTGTTCCCAGTGGAGAACAACATACATTGTATAAGACTGTACTAACAAATAACATGTTAATTTTTCTGGCAGCTACATGGTAGGTGCTCAATAAATGCTAGTTTCTGTTTGTTTGTTTTGTTCAGATATAGATTGTAGACAGGGTCGCATTAGCCCAGTCTTTCCTGGAATACCCAACATAGCTGAGTATGACCTTGAACTTCAGATAGCCTACCCTCTACCCCCGAAGGCCTAGGAGTAGACTGGCTCTGTTTGTTTTGTTTGGGAAGGTGAAGGTAAAACCAGAACTAATCGATGGCAAGAAGTCTTCCCTGCACCTTTACCATTTTTCAGGTTATCTAGGTGGAGGGAGTGATTGTTGTTTTTCTTTTCCTGATTTATTATCCTCCCAGGTCAAAATAGCATGGATTAAAAAAAGCATGAGGGGTTTTCACTTGTAGCCTTACTCACAGTTGCCAAGAAGACTGCCACTCTAGGAATTTAACTTGCACTCCTGATTGTCCTGACCCTGGAGGTGTCAAAGCAGTGAAATGCTTAGCAAGTATCTATCTGGTCTTCCTCTTCTAAGCAAGAAGAGAGGAAATGGGGTAACTCCTAAAAAAGACATTATGCCAGGTTCTGCAGTAATTTTGGATATGTTTCTCCATGGAGATTCTAATTTGTTTCTGTTTCTTCTTCTTCTTCTTCTTCTTCTTCTTCTTCTTCTTCTTCTTCTTCTTCTTCTTCTTCTTCTTCTTCTTCTTCTTCTCCTTCTCCTTCTCCTTCTCCTTCTCCTTCTCCTTCTCCTCCTCCTCCTCCTCCTCCTCCTCCTCCTTCTCCTCTTCCTCCTCTTCCTCCTCCTCCTCTTCTTCCTCCTCCTTCCTCACCTCCTCCTCTCCCCCTCTTCCTCCTTTTCCCCTCCTCCTTTCTTCTTCTTTTGTAAGTTAAATCAAAATAAAGCATAATCTAAATACAATTTTTAGCTATAATATGTTCTAAATTTTTTAAAAATAAGTTTATTAAATATTCTTTTTTTCCATATTCTTTTATTTTTTCCATTCAAAAAAAATAAAATTTTTACATTTCCTCCCCTTCTCCCAGTCCCCTCCCGCTCCCCCCCACCTTTCCTCCCTCCCCCTGCTTCCTTAAAAGAGGGCATGGTGCCCTGCCCTGTGGGAAGTCCAAGGCCCTCCCCCCTCCATCCCTGCCTAGGAAGGTGTGCATCCAAATAGACTAGGTTCCCGAAAAGCTAATACATGCAGAAGAGATAGGTCCTGGTGTCATTGTTGATGGCTTCTCAGTCTGCCCCCATTGGCAGCCACATTCAGAGAGTCCGGTTTCATCATATGCTTGTTCAGTCCCAGTCCAGGTGGATTTGGTGAGCTCCCATTAGATCAGGCACACTGTCTCAGTGGGTGGACCAGCCCCTCATGGTCCTAACTTCCTTGCTCCTCTTCTCCCACCTTCTGCCCTTCGGCTAGACCTTGGGAGCTCAGTCCATTGCTCTGATGTGAATGTGGGTCTCTGTCTCTACCTCCATCCATTGGACAAAATTTCTATGGTGGTGATCAAGATATTCATCAATGTGACTCTGGGACAAGGCTAGATCAGGCACCCTCTCCTCTGCTGCCCGAATACCTAGATGGGGACATCCCTGTGGACACCTGGGCTCCCCTCCAGGGCCAAGTATCTTGCCAGTCCTAAAATGACTCCCTTAATGTAGATATTTTATTCCCTTCTCCAATATCCACCTTTCCTCCATCTCCACCCTCCCACTCCTCCAAGCTCTCCCCAGTCCTTCCCTTCTCCTTTCTCCTTCTCCCTCTCCCCTTCCCTCACCTCCCCTACCCCCACCTCTATCCCAGCCCCCCATGCTTCCAACTTTTGCCTGATGATCTTGTTTGCTTCCAACTTCCAGAAGGATCTGTATATGCTTTCTTTGGGTTCACCTTGCTATTCGGCTTCTCTGGACTTGTGAGCTATAAGCTTAGTGTCCTTTGTTTTATGGCTAGGGTCCACTAATGATAATGTTCTTGGAGGAGAGCATAAGCCACATCAATTATAATTGCTGAGTTTTAATAAAATTTTACAATTTGACTCTTTAGATGAATTGGGTGTGCTTTTAAAGACTTTTGCTTGATATGTGTACAATTGTGCTTTAACAAGAATTTTTATAATGTTTTCTTGGAAAGAAACTTAGCACTTTGATAATTTAGATAATAAGAAAAGGGGTTATTATAACTGAAAAAAATTGATGTTTCAATAAATATATGCATTTTTACAGAAGTAAAGGTTTTGGTTTGTTTGCCTTTCCTTTGTTGTTTTGGTTTGTAGATTTTGCTTTTTTACTCTTAAACTGGGGAAACTTTCATTCATTTATCATGAGATTTTTAGACTCATCAGTGTAAAACACACTAGAATCTTCTTTCTAAATTATATTATTCTTTATTTACCTAGTCTTTGTTCCATTTATGTTAAATAAATAGATCTTCAACATTTGTATGAATGATTAATACCCAATTTGGAAGAAAAAATAAATTTATCTGTAGAATTTTCTGTGCCTATTCAGAGATTTGCATTTTTTCCTGGACTTTCAGATGACCATAAAATTTCCATATCTATACAAATCTATGTCTATACTTTTATGAAGAGACTGGTACAATTAAAGTATACACTGCCTCTTGATTTCTTTTGTTTTGTCTTGTTTGGGTTTTGATCCGGTTGTGTGGTTTCTGCAGATACCATTGTATGTACTGAAGCTGCCTCAGAGCTCCGCTGGCTTCCCCAATTGGCTGGATTTAGAGCAGCGCCTTCAGTAATGCCAGTCTCCCCATCCTATTCATTAACTTTTTACTAAAAATGTTTACTTTCTAAAAATACTTTAGAGCACTCTCAAGAAGAAAACAATCTAGTGAATAAATTTTTTTATTATTAATTTATTAGAAACTTTTGCTTCTTTTACCTTTCTCCTATTAATTACTATTTATGTTTATGTTTGGGGTCATGTTGAGAGCAAATTTTGCAACTCAGAGCATTACTCGTGACATGATACAGTAGATCTTTCATTGTGAAGGTCCAAATTAATCCAGGTATAAACCATAACTTGGGACCATTGCCTGAAGTACATGTTTAACCCTGCTCTCCGAGCCTGTGTTTCTCTGAACATAGTCGAGTCTAGGAACACAAGACGAGTTTTGACCCTTAGTGGTCTTGCTGTAGTGCAGTTCTGCCCTAGTGCTGACTGTACAAGCCAAGAATATATAACACCTTGGATTTGATGTCATAATGATAGCGCTATTTACAGAACCAAACATTTTGTTAATGTGGCATGTTTGCATATACAACATTATAGTTTGCCTGTTTAAGTTAAATTTAGTTTTGTGTTTCTGAGATAAATTCTCATATATCCCAGGCTGGATTATAAAGTTGAGGATGGGCTTGTACTTCTGGTTGCGCTTCCTTCTCCTCCCACGTAGGGAGGGACATTACTCATGTTCCATTATTTTGAGCTTTCACTGGATCTTTAATATCTACAGTGTTCAGATTATGACTGGGTTCCTATAGTTAATGTGAAAATTAGTTGTCAGGATATGCCAAAAATGTTTGAAGAATAAAATAAATGATATAATTAAGCTGCATTAGTGACAGTTTATCTACACAGAACAATTTGGAGGTACTATCTTGTCACTACTGTTTATTTATATGGAGTCCTTTTATTTGGCATGGGCAACAGAGAAAGTGATGGAGTAAAGGAAAAAGAGGAGGGAGGACTAGTTATTCTCACAAATAAGAAAACTCTTGTTAAGTGTAACAAAGTTTATTATTCCATGCTAAATAAATTTTATACCGAAAGGAAATATGTTTTCCATAATTAGCTATTCAGTTGTGTTTAGGAAACAGTTTTATAAATCTAGATATAAGAAAAATGACCACATGTAACCATGGCATAAACATTATATTTGACAATGGATTTTAGATATATAAATTAGATTAATGTTGGTGTGTAACAAGAGAATAGTTGACAATATCTTCATAATAAATACTACATGTACATCAAAAATTTTATAAGGTATTTGTTTCAATGTTGCTTTAAAATCTGTCAATACTTTTTATCTATATTAGGTCTGACATTACTCTCACACAATAGAAATTTTAAATCCTTTAAAAATATAAATCTAGTGGGTGTCCCCATCATGGTCTTGACCTCTTTGCTCATATTCTCACTCCTCCCACTCTTCAACTTGACTTTGGGAGCTCAGCCCAGTGCTCCGCTGAGACTCTGTGCCTCTGTTTCTATCAGTTGATGGATGAAGGTTCTATGGTGATATTTAGATATTCATCAGTCTGACAACAGGGCAAGGCCAGTTAGGGCACCCTCTCCTTAACTGCTTAGGGTCTTAGCTGGGGTCATCCTTGTGGATTCCTGGGAATTTCTCTAGTGCCAGGTTTCTTCCTAGCCCCATAATGGCTCCCTCAATCAAACTATCTCATTCCTTGCTCTCTTCTCTGTCCTTCTTCCATCTCAACTGTCCTATTCCCTCAAGTTCTCCTTCCCCTCCCCTTCTACAGACTTCTTTTCCTTCTGCCCTCTCTACACCCCCACCCCCATGTTCCCAGTTTTGTCAGGTGGATCTATGTATGTTTTTCTTAGGGTTCACCTTGTTACTTAGCTTCTCTAGAATCATGAACTATAGGCTCAGTATCCTTTGCTTTACAGCTAGTATCCACTTATGAGTGAGTACATACCATGCTCATCTTTTTGGATCTGGATTACTTCACTCATGATGGTTTTTGTAGTTCCATCCATTTGCATGAAAATTTCAAGAAGTCATTCTTTTTTACAGCTGAGTAGTACTCTAATGTATAAATGTGCCACATTTTCTTTAGCCATTCTTCAGCTGAACTTTCAGAAAGGAAATTTATAGTTTTCTTTGCTTAGTAATATAAATGTGTTTCCTTTATTTTTCAGGTTGGAATTGTTTTTTTAATTGAGCACATTTTTTCCATATAGGACATCTAATTTTAATAAAATATGCTTAATTTATAATAGAAGAAATATAAATCTAAACATGTTAAAAACATAGAAGCAACTTCAAAATAAGGACATCTAAGTGCGTGCTGTGGGAAACCTGTAAATTGTCACACTAAACCGATTATCCTTGCGAGCATTTCATGTGGCTTCATAGTGAAAAGTACACCTTGTAAAAGCTGTTACACAAACCATTTCCTTTAAAAGGTTTCCTTCTCACACCCTGAAATTACACTTACTCGCTTCAAGAGAAAATTCAGAATCTGTTCCCTGTTTATTTTGATTGCAATTACTAATGTGTTGATTTTCGCTTCCTGGTAAACTAGAAATTAGTCTTTTGGGTTTCTTTATTGCAATAAAAACACAATCTATACTGTAGGCCACATTCAGAAATCGTGAACCCAGATTACCGAGTACCTGGAATAACACAACATAGCACACAAAAACCTTCAGAGTATATACAATATATAAACATTTAGTTGGCATTATCACACACATTTGCGTAGTTTGCTTTACTTGAGTTTTTGTTAAATGCCCTACAAAGGTGCTCAATTCATTTATGTAAGAAAGACACTTGGGAACTTCTAGGCGAGCCTCTGATCATGGGCTTCTACTCTCCGTGTGATATGAGTGTTTCTTTCACTGTGCAATAAGTGCTTGGAGCTCCTGGCAGCATTCCCTGTTCTTCGTGACAGCCTTCTTCTTGCTCTTTCTAAGCTATGCTCTGTTAAAGCTTTTTGTTTTTTTAAACAAAACAAACTGGGAACTGAAGCCCTGAGTTTTAATGCCAACTCTAACACTAACCAATGGGACAATTTTGAATTGGTCTCAGACTCTGAATTGGGAGCCTGAGTACTTGTTAACTTTAAATGTTGCTATTGGTAAGGAGGTCAGTTATGTGATAATTGTCCTCCTATCCTAAAGAACATTTATTGGGTGATTCATTTACCAATGAATGTTTCTCCTGAAATAAATTTACTGAAGCATGAATTCACTCACTATTCATTTTGTTTAATGTACCAACTAGTATTATGCATCAATTTTCCTAATGACAAATTATTAACTTTGTGAAATGTGTTTATATTAAATCTGTTTAAAATTTATCACAAACCACTCTGTATAGAATATTTGCAAAAGACTGGAATTTTTAGTGGCAAGTATTAAGTTTCAATTTGCTTTTAATGTTTCTTTACATAACCATTTCATCTCAGATATTTTATAATAGAATTATTTATCAGTTCTACTCAGCTATATACTAAATTTATCATGTGTATTTGATAACTGACTGTAGTAATTTTAATGCTTTTTAGTCACTTAAAACAGAAGTTATGACCAACTGAACTAAGAAAGGAATGAATTGAGGGTCATAAAGAATAAGTTGAAAAAAGATGTTTTTAAAGAAATAAGGCACTCATACTGTCACTTATAAACTCTTAAGTATTCAAGAAGTTTGTTTATAATTTGATCTAAAGTAAGCATCCTCATTCCCAGAAGTTACTGTACCAAGGAATAACGTATTTCTCAGATACAGTCTGAATAGACTTAGAGCAAGATTATAGTACATTCATGATAAACCTTGGACTTATCAATTTAAAACACCAAATAACTATTCCAAAGTTCATTAAAGCTGGTAATTTAGTACAGATAACTGACAATATTACACATGATTTAAAGAAAGTTTTTTAAAGTTTTGAGTTAACTGGTAAATTTGCCACTTAACAAAGTGAGTTGACCTTTGGCATTGTAAACGTAGCCTTCTCGTTTCTTCATTATCATCTCTGCCTGATATGGGAGCAGGCTTGATGTGTAGCATAGAACCAGGCTGTAATAGGAGATCCTTCCTGTCTTTGGAATAAAGGAGTTTTTTGTTTGTTTTGTTTTGTTGATGGAGGGGCGGGCCTGCTTTTCGTCCTGGCCGCCCGGCTAGTTTAACCCCTGAAATAATCACATAGAAATTGTATTAATTAAATCACTGCCTGGCCCATTAGCTCTAGCCTCTTATTGGCTAACTCTCACATCTTGATTAACCCATTTCTATTCAATCTGTGTATCACCACGTGACTGTGGTTTACCAGCAAGATTTTAACCTACCTCCATCTCAGGTAGGAGATTTATGGCATCTGTCTGTCTATCCTTCTTCCCAGCATTCTGTTCTGTCTTCCCCGCAAGTTCTGCCCTACCAAAAGGCCAAGGCAGTTTCTTTATTCAGCCAATGAAAGCAACACATAGTCAGAAGGACCTCCTACACCATTGGTTTTTGTTTGTTTGTTTGTTTGTTTTACCTCAGCCTCATCCTGTAACTAGAATTCGAACCATATTTAAGTTCTTTGTGTCTCTGTATTTGTGTGTTGATAGATGTATGAGACATAAATACCATGGACTGTTTGCTAAGTCAAAGAAGGTAAAAAGATCTGGATGAGAACCAAAAAATTCCTTTTTACACTCCCCATGTCTTACCACTACTGTGAATATGTTCTATTTGAGCATTTGGACAGCTGAATCAATATACTAAGTTGTGCAAGAAGTTCTTGGTATTTGACAAAAAAATGTGCTCAACAGGAGCAAGACAAAATTGGATTAGAGTACCTCATTGTGGCATTGCAATGCAGCTAGATATTCTAAAGGCTATTTTATTTTTTTTGTTTTTATCTATTTATTATTGATCTATATCCTATGGCTTCTCAATTATTACCTTTAATTGCAATGCAATTGGATTGTAGACATAAGTATATTTCTGTGGCACTTGTTTGACTGGCACTTTGTTACTGAAGAAAAGAGCTACAGACTTTGCTGCCTATGCTGAAGACAACTAACTGAGACTCTCCTTTCCTTTGGCATTTAAGAAACTGCAAGTCGGTCTCCTTCCTTTAGAAGAATTAAACTGGGCAATTGAGAGCTCGATGCTGAGATTTCAGAAAGAAATATATCCCCCAAGCCCTGATTCAAATTCCAATGGTTTCTGCCCCAGCAGAGGATTATAGTAGCCACACAATTAAAGCCTGTGTGTGCGCCTGTCTCTTTCTATGTGTGTAGTGTGTGTGTATATGTATCTGTGTTGGGTGAGGGGTAATGCTGGAGATCAAGACTGTGGCCTTGTCCTACTAGACAGGTGCCTTACTACCAAGCTCCTTTCTCCAGCCCTGGATTTAGTCATTTTTATTAGTTTTAGCTGAGCCGTATAGAAAAGAATAGAGAACCACCGTGTTAGGTCCTGTGAGCTGCTGAGCTAGGAAGGAAGACTGTTTAAGAGGGTGATACACCATGGAAGGTTATTAACTGGGTTAAACTCACAGCATGGGCAATTACTATGAACTAGGAAGGAAAACTGTTTAAGAGGGTGATACACCATGGAAGGTTATTAACTGGGTTAAACTCACAGCATGGGCAATTACTATGAAGTAAGAAGGAAGACTGTTTAAGAGGGTGATATACCATGGAAGATTATTAACTGGGTTAAAACTCACAGCATGGGCAATTACTATGATGCAGGAACAGAACTGTTGATCTGTCGAACATTGATGGTGTCATATGTTGAACCTAGTATGACATATGGATGGATAATTAAAAGGAAAGCAAGATAACTTGTCTTTCGAACCATAGGGAATCCTATATTGCATTACATTCTCAATCTTTTCTTTCCTAGTTACACAACCTTGGTACTGGTAGGATTATTTAAATACTATGTACTTTTTTTCATTCATAGAAAAAGTGGAATAATAATTATGTATTCCTTACAGGATTTTCAGAAAGATGAAAATAATATACTTTAATTCTTTTTCTAGCTGTCATTTATTTTAAGATTCTTTATACTTAAATTCTGTAGATAAATTTTTAACTGGTTAGTACTTAGAATCTTCCTGCAATACCTTTTCCTGTAGAAAGTTTCAGTACTTACCTAGAAAACTTAGGATAATATCAGCTGAGTATTACGAAGCTCAAATAAATTTCAAATGATTAACTACTAATGAAGTCAGACAATTACTATTAGGCTAACTACTTAATCTTCGCGTTTCCTCTGTGAAAATTCAAGTTCTGTAAATGTCGGGCCAGCAGTTCTGCGATGATATTGGTAGAGCCCTGGGTCTGAAACTGCAGTTCAGAGACAAATTTGTGCTTTCTAAAGCCGGAAATGGTGTGCTAGAAGGTTCAGAGCAGTAGCAAAGATTTGATTTGCTCATTAACATTGAGTTAATCCTTGTTTCTTTATTTTAAAAATTAGATGCAAAATCTTTTGAAACTTAAAAGGCAGTTATAATGATTTGTACAATTGAACAATAATTTAACAATTGAAATTAAATTCGTATTAGAAATAAAAGTACATTCTTTTTTATTGATTTTATTGTGCTCTACATTTTTCTTTGCTCGCTTCCATCCCCTCCCCTTCAATCCTCTCCCATGGTCCCCATGCTCCCAATTTACTCAGGAGATCTTGTCTTTTTCTACTTCTCATGTAGATTAAATCCATTTATGTCTCTCTTACGGTTCTCATTGTTGTCTAGGTTCTCTGGGATTGTGAATTGTAGGCTGGTTTTCTTTGCTTTATGTCTAAAACCCACTTACGAGTGAGTACATATGATATTTGTCTTTCTGAGTCAGGGTTACCTCACTCAATATGATGTTTTCTAGATCAATCCATTTGTCTGCAAATTTCAAGATGTCATTATTTTTTTCTGCTGTGTAGTACTCCATTGTGTAAATGTACCACATTTTCCTTATCCATTCTTTGGTCGAGGGGCATTTAAGTTGTTTCCAGATTCTGGCTATGACAAACAATGCTGCTATGAACATAAAAGTACAATCTTAATGAATGCCACTATTGCAGATGGCTCTTGTGGACAATTATACTTTTACAGAATTTTAAGTATTAGATATTTCTGAGAAAGCATAGAAGTGTTTGAATTGGGTCTTAAAATCACAATCTTTAGAGATTCATATTTGTTTTCAACATATTGAACATCCTGTGTGTATTAGACCTTGTGGTATATTTGTAGGTGATGAGGTAATCATACTCCATGTGCTCATACCCTTTATTCTGTCCATGCCAAGATGAATAATGTCCACCATATGATGACTGTTCCATGTGGAATAATGACACATTGCTACATGAACACTGGGAGGACCACAGGCCCAGACTTGTTAAAAGGAAGGGGGAAGTGATAGTTGTTTGGGAGCATCAAGGAAGTGGAATTTATTCTAGTCCTAAAAGTTGAAGATAAGAGAAGTGAGGAAGAAAACAATATTTGAAGCAGAGTAAACTGTTGTAGCACTGAGGGAGCCCCATCTACTTAGATGGTATAAACTTGGTACATGTAAACTGGAGCTGCATTCTAAAGAGCCCCTGAAGTCCTGATAGGAAGCTTGCCGTTTATCCCGAGAGTAGAACTCCAGTCACCTGTGTGGTAAGATGGAGCCTAAGGAGAGATTTGAGGGCTTATTAGAGCTAAATCATTGGAGTAGGTAATTGATTCAACTTGGGGTATATGAGAAAAGAAGTCTGTTTCTTATTTATAATGTTCTTTGAGAAGTAGAGATACCAAAGTTACTAAATATCAAGGTAGTTACTCTTGTCTGAAGGGATCAATTGATCTTGAACTCACTGAGAATAGACTTCCACATCTTGTAAGAACAGTTATTAGCAGGAATTTAATTAGCATAATAAAAATTTAAGCTTCGCTGTGATGATTAAATTTAAAAAATTTAGACTTGTAATGATGATATGCTGTTAAAAATAATTCAACAGGTAGTTGAAAATTCAGAACAACAATTCAGTAGAATTATTGACTATGCTTAATTATAAGGAAGTTAATTGCTTACAGTTGCTATAAATGGCTGAAATCCTTTAAAACTGAGTGTTGGAAATCTAGAACATATATCCCAAACCCTACTGCTCGTTCTCTCACTCTCTTTCTCTCTCTCTTTGTGTGTGTGTGTGTGTATGTGTGTGTGTGTGTGTGTGTGTTTGTGTGTGTGTGTGTGTATGTGTGTTAAAAGGGGAAGAAACTAAACCTTTGAGGGAGGTAAGACTGGGCAGGAAGATTAGGATAAAAGCAGAAATACAGAATGTCATGAAAGAGCTTTTTGAGAGATAAAAGGTTGTTATTAATCCAGCTGAAAGCAAGAAAAGCCATGTAATTTGTAGAATAAGATGTTTCTTTTGACATCTCTGGAAACAAAGAGTTCTCTGAGAACGAATAAAACCAAATACTCAAGTATCCAGTAGAATCTACATAAATGTAGATAATGACTTTAGGTTACTATTGTGAACAAATTTGGTTAGGAAAAGAATTATTGGATTAAGAATATTTAACCATTAATGTATTTACAAAGGATGAAGAATTCTATCCCATTAACTGTACGCCTCACAAAAGACTAGCAAAGTTTAGTGAGGGAGGAGGGAGAGAGACAAAACTCATTTGTGTGGATTTTCATTCTTAAAATGTTGTCTAACATCATCTTCTGTCAATCATAAAAAATTGAGTTGATCTTAAACATCCACTTATTTCTGTTACAGATATTAAACATTTATAAAAATGACATAAGAAATCACTTCTTGTTGTAGTACTATTTAAAAGGGAGTTTTTAAAGAAATTACTGTTTTGAACTCAAGAAAATGCTTTAGACTAAGGTCATTCTTGTAAGGTCAGTCATATAGAGAGTGTATTGCCAATCCTCAAAATGTTAACATCATGAGAACAGGATAAATGCAATTATTTTAAATTTTACTTATTTATATAAAGAAATCATTTCTATCTATATTTAAATATCTATTTAGATGTTAAATATCTAAATGTTATTTTGATGTTGGCTAAATACTTAAGTGTATTCCAAGTGCATTTCTGTAATGAAAGATGGTGTAAATGTTTTGTTTGATTACTAGCATTATGTTTTGCAGCAAATGTTTTAGTGCGTGCGTGCGTGCGTGCGTGTGTGTGTGTGTGTGTGTGTGTGTGTGTGTGTGTGAAAAAGGGAGGGTTTTTTTGGGGGGAATCCACCCACTCCACCCACTCATATTCAATTTTTTTGCCAAAAATGTCAGTGATGAGAATTCAGTTCTTTAAGATATTGTATACTTAAAATGGGATATATTGTTCCTATTATTAGCAGTGTTATTATACAGTATTCTTTTCCTTTTTTAGATGGTGTTGATTTCTTTGAGCCTGTCATTAGAATAGTTAGGAACTGCAAAAGAGTCTATTCTCTTTATAAAAGGAAAAAAAAGATGGGGAAAATTTTTGTGTGGGCAAGAACATTTAAGAGGAAAATTGTCATTGGGGTGTGAAGAAAAGTAAGAATTCCTGTTCTTGTTTTATAGTTGCTATAAAAGGCAACCACATTCTTCCTGTTTGGGGACAGTATTGTAGGCATAATTCTCCAGTGGTTCTTTTAGTCTCTGTGCCTTTTAAGACAATGTTTGCTTTTCCTTTGTTGCCATCCTAACATAGAGAAGCCCTACGTGGCAAGCATATTCTTGGTCATCTACCCAAAACATGAGATATGATGGATCCTTATTGTGTGTGGAGTTTGTAGGAAGAATGCACACATGACACCAAGCCTGTTTGAAAATGAGATGGTTGAGGGCTGGAGATGTTTGCCTTGCATACATGAAGTCCTGGGTGTAATTGATCCCCAGAACTACAAAAACAAACCAGAAACCACTTTCTTGGTGGAACTAAATACTTGGTTGTGTATCTTCCAGTAGTACAGTCCAAACCTTTGTTAGAGGTATCTTTGCTCTTATCAGTTGTTATTAATGGGACCAGAAATTAACATCATACTTTAATTCTTGACTAGACATAGGTTTGGGCAATATCATAAAAGGGGTTATTTCATAAATGAAAGTATATATTAATATAGATTTCCTTCCTTCAGCACAAAATGATAATGACTGTGCAAGAGTGATTCTAGAGACTCTCTTCAGATATTATGTTTTCAGACATAGTTTCAGACTGCTGTATAATATAGTATATAGTCCAAACTGGCCTGCAATTTTAGATTCTCCTGCCTTGGTCAGGTCCTTAGATTACAGGCAAGCACCACTATTCCTGGCATCTGGTAATATTTTTATTGCCTATTCTATTAAAACCATCTAACATATTCTTAAGAAGTGTTTGAGAGATTTGAATTCCTTAGCAGTAAAATGACAGAGGCAGAACTCTTGACCAGAAACTGAACATATCAGAATCACTAAATTAATAGGCATTTTCCTGATATGAAAAGCTGTGTTGGGTTACAGAAGTTATGAAAGACTAATTTGCATTGTTCCATGTTGAGTTGGGTTCATTGTTTATTCTGAGGCGAGTTCATTGTTCCATACTGGGGAGGTTCATTGGTCCGTGCTGAGGTAGGTGTTCCTTTTTGTTTTGATGAATGTGTCTCCTATAGACTAGGTGACGTAGAACTCATTCTGTAGCCTTGAACACCTGATTTTCTTGCCTCAACCTCTCAAACTTTGGGTATAGATATGTGCTACCATCCCCTGCTCAACCCATGTTGTATTTGACCAGCAATTCTAGGTCTAGCTTGAGACTACTTGAAGTTTATATTCCTTGGTCTCTTGGAAGTTACAATGATAACATTGTCCCCACCTATGATCATGTATAGTATACCTTAAGTATACTTAAGTAGGTGATTGTCTATCTGAAAAATTTTCATAATAATTGCCTACTAATTGAGAAACTGATTTTTAGGCTTATGGTAATTTATATTAGAGGGGTTTTTTTTGATAGTTGAGCTACTGAGTTTATTTCCTGTCACTGATTATTATGAGTGTGAGAGATCAGCATTTATGCAGTATAGTACCCAAGATGCTCCCAAAACATGCAGCCTAGTATTTTTTAAACAGTGTTCATGGGTGGTTTTATTTTAATTCTTAAGTAATTAGTTCTTTAAGATAAAAACTGTTAACAGTTTTTCTTTTGTATTTCATTTTTGAAGAAACCATGTTTTGAAATATATTCTGAGTCATAGGAAGAATTAGATAAATGAAAACCTTTGTTGAAAAGTGATAAAAGTTACCCAGGCAACCTGTGTATGCTACAAGTGTGCTGATTAATCATCTCCAGCATTAATCACTGTCATTGATCATCACAGAAAGATGACTACAGGACAGTCTATATCCACCACTATCATTCCTCACCTTTTCTAAGAATGAATTTAGCATAAAAGATTTACTATACACACACCTAAGAATTAACACCATCAAACCTAAAGGAGGACTCTCATCATAGAGAAAGTCATGAATTTTCTTCTTATATCCCTCAATTACATGTTAATGTGATAAGGTTGCATTTTGCAGTCTATTAACTTTCCTTAGAAATACTTTCTTTTTGCTTTGTTTTTTGTTTTGTTTTTTTAAAGAGAGAAAATGTGGGCTATGGCTGCAGTAAATAGTTCCTCCATTTGCTTTCTTCTTGCATAGAAAAGTGAAAAATCACGTCTTCTGTTTTGTCTGTGCAGGTAAAATAATCATCTAAATATGTCTTGTTAAGGTTTTAAAAATTAAGTGATTATTTAGTGCATTATTTTGTATTATGCCTTTTTGAAAATTAATAGCCATATTTGTTTTGAAATAATCTTTTAATAGTCAACTTCAGAGTTTTCTGTTCAGGAATGTAAATGTTAACAATATTTTTCTCTAAAAGTAATGCTCACTTTAATTCCCTAAATTTATGTTTTTAAATTTTTAATTTTTATTCAAGTCAGTCTCTCTGTCTCTCTCTGTCTGTCTCTCTCTGTCTCTGTCTCTGTCTCTCTCTCTCTGTGTGTGTGTGTGTGTGTGTAGGCCAAAAAAAGGTGTTGACATATCCCTTGGAGATGGAGTTAAAGGGAGTTGTGAACTGACCAATGTGGGTGCTGGGAACCAGCCCTCTAATAGAGCACTAAATATGCTTTACCACTGAGCAATCTCTCTAGCCCCATTATACCCATAATTTTAGTTAAGGAGGTTTAAATGAATTAAGTATTAGTAATAAAGAGTTTTATGTTTCAGAATCTTTAGAATGATTTTGGTTCTTTATGTAAAAATATACTACTGTCAAACTATTTGTTCTCTAGTTTAAAAATAATAATTTAAAATTATCAAATAGCATTGTTATGATCTTATGTTGAATTAGGCTTCTAAAATTCTTATAATTTATGTTGAGTATAGCCATATTTAAATATAATTTATTTTACCATAAAGTAACTACTATAATAATTTTGGCTAAGTTTGTTTCAGCCAAAAGTGGAATTAGCATGTCTTCCTATGGTAAGGTAAAAGGAAAAGCAATTTAAAAACTGGATATCTTTATCACAGACTTCATATAGAAAACTAAAAGTCAGTTTAGTGGAATGAGAATGAGACATCAGGCTTTGCTTTATGGAAGAGAAAGTATTTCAGGATGAAAGACCCAGTAAGCATCAGGTGAATCCAGCTTGGTATAAGCTTATAAAGTTCTGCTTGATAAGTGATTGATGAGGTCAGATGATTAAACCGATTAATTTGGCATGTACATTGTATGTGCTAAAAAGAACCCAACTGTGAATTTGAGTGCATTAAATAATTTTCAGGAAGTACCCCAAAATACATTTGAATACTTTGAAACTTGCAATAAGGCATGTTTGTTCCAAACACACTTGATTTGCCTAGGTTTGCCCATCAGCTTGAAGAAATGCTAATTTGTTGCATTCAGCAGCTGGGTTTTGCAATATTCTTCCCCTCCTCCTAGGGGCTAATTAACCTTCTTTCAAAATGTGGCCTATTTAGCCTTAGATTCTCATGACTCATCAGAGCTGGCTGTACAAAGCAGAACCCTTAGCAGGCGGGTGTGTCCAACTGCTTAATTAGCCAGAATAAAAAGGCCCTTTGTCAAACAAGCATCTGTTGCTCACGACACACCTGACAGTCACATTAGGCAAGGATGACTAGATGGAAATTGTGCATGTCTCTCCTGTAAGAGTATACAAGTCATTTACATGTGCGCTGCATCAGAGGCAAACTGCAGGGGGTTATTTAGCTTATCAAAATAGATTAATGTGACTACACTTGTGATTGGTAAACAAATATCACTTAACAGGCAACAAAGGGACAAAACTAACCAAATTACCCCTAGACATAAACAAAGTCTCGGAAACTTCTGCTGGTGAATGAGAATGCCTTATAAACACCCAACTGTTGTTCAGCTCTCTAAGGTAGCAGGTTCTGGACACTGCCTTCCTGGGATGAACTTCACTTTGCACAAATGTTGGGGATTCCCTAGAATACTTTTAGTATGTCTAACAAACTTTGCTCAGATGATTATACACTTTCAATATGCTTTATATTGTTACTGTTCTGCATTAAGATTAGATCTTCAGAATCAGTGAATGTAAAGTGGCTCTGGAAAAACATTTATTAGTTTGGAATTAGTTTAGTATTGCTTTGGTAAAGGAAATAATTTCATGTCTTAGAGATAGTGGTGAAATGAATATATCTCCATGATTGTCGGAAATGTACATTAAGAAAACATACATTAGAACCCAATATTACTGTTCTGATTCCCAGTGTCTGGCTTTTTGTTTGGAAACTATACTGTCATGAGTATGCAACACAGAACACTCAGTGGTTGTAAGCATGGGTTTTCAAGCCACACAGAATTAGAGTGAATTCAGATTTTTCCTCTTTCTGGCTGCATGCTTTTAGCAATTTTTAAAATCCATCCAGGTCTGTTTCCACACTTGTTTGATAAGGGTAACGTCCGCATCATGGTCTTCCTTTGAAAATTAAACTGCGAATTGTATTTAACGCAGTTTATAAGACTGGTTTCTAGCATAAGGAAAAGACTTAGTAAATGATAGACCAAATTGTAGTCATAGCCATTCAAGCCATTTTATGGAAGTCATGAGGCTGCTAGAGAGTCCCTTCTTCAGGGCTGATGGAGGTAGTGAGGTTAGAGAGGAATGAAACTGTGTCTGTCAGATGGTCTTGGGAGATGCTCAAGGTTTAAGAACACTGTTCTTATAGAGGATGTTCCCAGCCTCCACATGGTGGTCCACAACCATCCATAAATCCAGTCCCACTGGATCCAAAACCTTCTTTGGACCTCCTTGAGAACCAGACGTATATTTGGCAACAGATAGACATACATGCAAAACACTCATACATGCAAATCTAATATTTTTTTTAAAAAAACTAGTCAAATGAACAGAAATTAGAATTAGCAGAAAGAACTCTGGGGTTTGAGTAATACTTAGGTACTCTAGATTGGGCTTTTGTGCAGTTTTGATTTTGAATAGACAGCTGGAGGCCAAATAGAAAGTTCTCTCCTAGTCTTAGCTTTAAATTTAAAAGCAATCATTTCCCCCTACTTGTTTATTTTTCTGTTGTTGAATAGTTGACATATTTTTGCTTCCTTTATTGTTTCTTCATTCTAAAATGTTACCACTCTGTTATTCTCTTTATATTTACCTGTACACTACGTATTATTAAACTCAGCTCCCAATGTGTCCTGCGAAGTTAAGAGTATGAACTTTATTCTGACATTAAATCCTTCTTTTCTGTTTTCTATGTGTGTGGTAGTGTGTAAGTGATGAGTGATTTGACATCCCCAAGCCGCAAGCTACTCTGCTATAAAATAAGAACATCATACCTTTAATTGTTAGCACAAAATATTGGCATATAAGCCAGTCCTGGCAAAGCTTCCCGCGAGCGTGTGGTAAACTGGAGGGAGTATTAGTGCAAAAGACTTCACTGTGGGAACCCACACTCTGTTGATGGAGCAGAGTAAAGGAGAAGCGCTACTTGGCTACACATGACTTCTGTATGTGTTCACCAAACAAAGGTCTACTGCTCACCCTGGAGCTTATGGGACTGAAAACCTTCACAGCAGATGCTATCCAGTATCTGGTCCACTCCTTGTTCCTTGCACAGAAGCAAGCCTTACACACATATTTAGCTCCTTTGTTATAGCACAAAATATAATCAATACTCTGTATACTTAATAAATCAGAGGACCTGAAAGGTTTTTGCTTTCATTTTTGTATTGCTGTTTTTCTCCCTATTTGTCATGGAAGAAAAAAAAATAAAAGGAAAAGATATGGTTCCTAATTTATCTATTTTTTAAAGAAACAATAATTTTGAAGGGAATGGCCAGTGCTGGGATGGACGCTAGGGATAATTAAGCACTCTTTCACTGCACTGTAACCTGGCTTTGGCTCCTAAAATTTGGAGCATTAGTGTCTTCCATTACCCTAATCAAACAAGAATTTTGTGTAGTGAATGATGTCATTCTCATTATCTTAGGTATCTCCATGGTTATAATGCTAGTCCAGATGCACATTTATCTAACATACTTGTTACATTTAATAGACCCACAATTTGTAATATTGCACATAAAAATCTTGATTTTTCAGCTTCTTTTTGAAAAATAAATCACAACAGTTTTCTACAGGTTGGCCTCCCATGTATCCAGAAAATCCTGGAGCTGAATGTTAGTTAGCCTGTCTGTGCAAATGATGCCGTAGCCACAGTGTTTACCTTTCACCCACCTTTCCCTTCCTCAGTATAACTCAATTAAAAGTGAAAGTCAGATTGTTTCATGGATTAATCTATTCTTGAATAAATGTATTTATGAAAAACACTCAGAAGAGCTCTTTACATGTTTGAACAGTTGGTGGCAGCTATCACTTCCAGACTTTTGTATCTAAAGAGATTTGTGTAGCTTTAGGACTTTGACCAAGAAAGCGATAAGAAAGTCACACATCACCTACAGAAGTGCCACTATAAAACTCTAGAGAACATCACTGAAATTAAAACAAAAAGCACAGCCCCAGCTTTTTTCTTGCCACGTTGACTATGTTTCTTAACATCTTTGGGCATTTCACATTTATAAAATAAGAACGGATTTGTTATTTTCCAAGGTCTATTTCTAAACCTGATGTGGAAAAAAGAATTAGATTGATCACACCGTGACAAAGATTTTGATTAGAATTAATTTTCTCCTCCAAAGAACTAAATAGATGAGAATTTAATTTTCTTAAGGAACATAAATGCTCACGGTGTTCTTTACTGGTTTAAACTGCAATGTATTATTTTTCATAGGCTATGAATTAAATAGTGTATCCTACCTTTATCCACATACCAGAAAGTTCACATTTATTTTTTATTGAATTTGTAAGTGGGAAAAGGAAACGTCAAACCGTGGAAGCCTCAGAAAATGTGATCCTGTGGCTGAATTTAGAGTATATTAGTATATATATATATACATATATATACATATATATATACATATATATATAACATTTAAATAATTACTTTATAATTTAGAAATCATTTAGTCTATATTATGCTTCTTTATTGTCACCTGATAGCTTCAAAAAGTGTCTAGAAAGTATAGTACATTACATTAGACTCTATTTCAGATTGTGTTCTGAGATTTGAGTAGCTTTAATATTTAAGTTCATAGTTCATTAAAGAATTGAAATACCTTTTAACAATTGGGATCAAAGGACAATAGCTTTTAGTGAAGTTCTGCCTCTTTAGTCTCAGGTCAAGAGGTATTAGTAAAGACTTATAAAAGTAAATATTATTAATTTATTAATTTTATATTCTTTTTAGTTAGTTAAAAACTGATCAAAATGACTAAAACATGCATGAGTTATCGTGACAGTGTTGGACTGAGTGGTATTATATGTTTGGAAGCCTCATTTTTTGATATTAAGAATGCTGCAATGAAGCTTATAATGCAAGGGCAACATTATAAACTGTTTTTGTATATTTCAGAGACCATCATGCAGACTTCAGAGACGGGTTCAGACACAGGTTCGACAGTGACTCTACAGACATCTGTGGCTAGCCAAGCAGCGGTGCCTACCCAGGTGGTACAGCAAGTGCCAGTCCAGCAGCAGGTAAGGACGCATGACCTCCAAAGAGGTGATGTTTCTTATGTCATCTAACAGAGCTTACTTCAACATCATGAGGAATTGACTTTCTCGGTTCCTGGAGGATGGAGATGGGCATAGTACCCTTCTAGGTCAGCTCAGCAAACCTTTCTTGGATATTTCCCGGGTATACCAGGTCCTTTCCTTGTTGAACTGCAGAGCTAATGGGACATATGTGCAGACCATATTCCTCTTCTAGGAGCTCCTCCCATCTCTTAAGGGAGGTGACTTTTCTGACCTGTCCACCTGTTTTCTCCTCTTTTCTTCCCACTGCTTACTAGAACTTTCAAACCGATGGTATTTTTTACATAGCTTGAGACTTGTACTGAATAGTGGAAAGAATAATATACTTTATAGACAAGGATTTTGCCTTTGTGGTGTTTTAGAAATTGCCTTGGCACTAGTTGGCTGTTAAATACTATTTAATGAAAATAAGATTATCTTAAAGGTCTGGAGATCTGACTCATCCCATTTAAAGAAGTGCAGAAGAATTATCATCAGATGCTTAGTACAGGTCTTATTCATGCTTAGGGAATTTGGCTTGTTTTGGAAAGATACTGACAAAGAAATGCTATCCATGCCAATGAACAGTTCTGTGTGTGGATTGTGAGCACAGTGGTATGTCATTTTTCCCCTCAAATAGTGGCAAGAACTTGTGTATTTCAATATACTGGTTATGTTTATCTTCCTTTATAATTTATTCCTTCCTTCCTCTCTCTCTTCCTACCCCTCTCTCCTTCTTTTTTTCACTACTACTAAAAAGGAACTTCCACAAATAGTGCCTTGAAAGCCACTGGGATTACTGACACTGTTACCAACTTCACAATTTAACACTGTTCAGAGAAGCAGGGCTTGCTCCAAAGGATATTGAGACTCTGGTCTGTATTTCTGCCTTTAGAAAGCTGACACTAATCTATTACTATTAAGCAATTGCTGAGCATGTCAGCTCTCTGGTTAAGTTTCAATCCTACCCATGGAGAAATGGCTGTTCGAGTGAGTATGGAATGTGCCAGAGGTTCCTAGTTCCAGAATGTACCCTCTTGAGATGGTGGCAGGCCTATAGTATATGTCTGACCTCCTGCCCTTGTCCTTGCTTTCTTCCTGTCCTCTTTCCTTTGTTTTTTTGTTTTCAGAGACAGTTTTTTCTATTATTAAACTTGTATATTGCCCAATGCTACTACAGTTTATAAAGAGTGTACATAATAGTGAAAAGAATCCAATAACTCAGTGAGTTTGTTGCTGAAATAAATGTAGCAGAACTTAGCCTCCCTCTTTTTGCATGTACCATCCATCCCTCAAAGGGTGCTTTATCTCTTTTAATTCATTATTTTTATATGTACTTTCATAGGGTTTAAACATAGCTTATTCTTACTACTTTGCTATGTCTTGAATTTTTTGTTTAGCATTATGTTAAGCTGCTTCATTTGGATATGCAATATATGATCTCTCTCTCTCTTTCTCTGTCTCTCACACACACAGCCCCCACATACTTCCCATTCTTCATGGTACTAATATTTTAGTATGTTTTTTGTTTTGTTTGTTTTTGCATTACTGATGGTAGAACCCAGGCCTTAGTACTTTACCGCTGATGTAGATCCGCAGCCTTCTTCTAATATATTAGCAGAACTGTAGTCTTTGGTGCACAGAACTTCTATTTCATGTACACTGCCCAGTATTTGCGTTTTAATGTGGTAGAGCAGTATCCAGTGGTTATTTTGTCATGTAGAAGTGCTGCTACCATCTAGAGTATAGTAAATACAGATTGCATTCATTCCTGTAAAACTCATGTACTTTCTCTGAATTTAATGATGTATTTTTTCTATTTTGTAAGCTTGATATACTCTAAAAATATGAAAATTAAAACAGTCTGGAAAGGTGGCTCAGTAGTGAAGAGCTCATAATTTTTTCCCCCAGCACCTCCAATCAGTGCCGCTAACTCACTTTAAGCCTGTCTCCGAAGGGATCAGTACCTCTGCCTCTGTGGGGACCAATATGCTAGAGTACATCCCTCCCCTCATACACGTAACTAAAATTTAAAGGAATCTTTAAAATAAAGGTTGATATATACAAGAAAATTGCTTTTCTGACATTTGGTCCCCTGTATGGAGCCTATGAGATGTTTTTATCTCTAAGAATTTGCAGAATGAATAAAATCGCAATTTCCTGAATCCTTATGGTGATATGACCAAGTAGGTGGGCTTTCACACACTGTGCTGGAACCTGGGTGGGCCTTTCTCCTCTCAACACTTGGGTTCTTTGGTTTTGGAAATCTTCCAGTTTTTATTAATGACTATCATCTCTTTGATTCCTCTTTTGTTCTTACACACTTTCTTCTTTGACTTTCTCATCTTTTCCTTTTAACTTATTATTAATTTTTAATATTCCACTTTTTATTGAAAATTATTTGTATTTACTCTTGTAACATTATGGTTTTTGTGGTTCTTGTTTCTTCTCTCTGAAGGTATTAATCATTTCAGACAGTTTATTTCAAGATTATCTGTTTAAATTGGTGTGTATAATATATGCTTATAATCAGAACTGGGTTGGCTGAGGCATGAGAACCAGAAGTTTGAGGCCAACTTAAGCTATGAAGTATGGGCTATTTCTAAAAGCCAAATTAATAACTAAAATTTAAAAGATACTACAGTATTCTTGCTTTTTAAAATTTTTTCTTTTGTTTTCAAGATTATATCCCTTTCTTTCTTACAAACCCTCCTATACACCCGTCTTTGATGTTTTTCAAATCCATGCCTTCTTTTTTCACTAATTATTGCTACGTGTATATATTTATGTTTATATATGTATATAATCTGAAATACATAAATGCAACTTACTCAGTCTCTATAATGTTACTCTATGTTTATTTTCATTGCTGACCATTTTTTATTATATAACCAGTCGGTATGGGAAAGACTTCTTTTTCCACTCTCACCATTTCATAGCTGCTTGCAATTCTTTGTGTAGAGTTGAGGCCTTTTCGTCTTAGCTCTGTCCACTTTGGCATAGCTATTGTCCTTGTTCAGCTTGACACTAGGTAATCATGTTGGTGAGACTTTATGGGTGTACTTCCTGACATTACTAGGAGACAGAGCCTCACAGCAGACCCCAGATTCTTTGGCTCTTAAAATTGTTTTTCAAATTTTTACCCCCTCTTCTGCAGTGTTTCCTGATATTTAGGTTTGATGCGTTGTTTTCTAGATGTATCCATTAGTACTGGGCTCTGCAGTTCTGCGCTTCGATTAGTTGTGGTTTTCTTTGTTTGTTTGTTTTGTTTTTGAGTCAGGGTTTCTGTAGCTTCGGAACCAGTCTTGAAACTAGCTTTTGTAGACCAGACTGGCCTCAAACTCACAGAGATCCACCTTCCTCTGCCTCCTGAGTGCATGGATTAAAGGCGTGAGTGCGCCACCATTGCCTGGCTCAGTTGTGGTTTTCTATAATGGTCTCTAATTCTTCCAAAGAGAAGTTTCCTTTATGAAGGGTAACTATACATATTTGTGTGTACAAAGACAAATATTTAGAATATAGTTAGGGATTATGCTGTTTTAATAAAGTAGTTGTTGTAGATTCTCCTCCAAGATCCATGACTTCACTGTCCTTGGGTAGTTGACTATCATGATTTCCCTCCTTTTTATTGGGCCTTAAGTTCAATTAGAGAGATGTTGGTTATTGCCAAAATATCTGTACCACTATTGCACCTTTAGTATTATCATACCATGCTGGTAATTGTTGTGGTTCATAGGCATCAAAGCTAAGTAGGACTATTAATTGCTTTCTTCCTTTGGAAGTGTGCATGATATCTTCTGGTAACATGAAAGCTAGTCTCAGGCTAGGAGCTTTCAGGTTAGTTCTAGATCAGGGCCTCTGGGACCTAAGTCTGAAATGTGTTGTATCTTCAATGATTAGGGTTACCTCTACCTCTAGGGGTGCAAACAAAGTCAGAAGCAATAAGAACAATAGTCTTATTGTTTGGGAGACTCTTTGACAACTCTACCAAGAACTCAAAATAGAGTTGGTCAAAAATGCTTGGTGTTTGGGTTTTTGTTAGATGGTCCTTTGCTCTTGGAAGAAACATTGTCTGCCCAGATGAGAAGATTTTATTTGAACTATATATGTGTATTTATATACAGACATAAGATGGGGTTTTTTTTGTAAGTTGTATATTTTCTCATAACTATTCAGACACCCTAACTACCAACACCTCACTCAGCCTCCTACATATGGGTTAAATGAATGTGTGGCTGAGTGTTAGAGCCTGAGTAGGAGACAACAAATTGATTTCATTGCACTTCCTTTCCTAACCTCCAAGCCTGATACGGTATCAGAGGTGAGTGTCATCCTCAGTGTGGACAAGCCTGATATGGTATCAGAGGTGAGTCCTCTTCCTCAATGCAGATACTGAGCCAAAATAATAAACCTCTCAACATTTCAACAAAGTAAGGAACATCTTTGACTTTACTTCATGGAGTTCATAGGATCTATTTGTTAAATAGAACTTGTGTGTGTGTGTGTGTGTGTGTGTGTGTGTGTGTGTGTGTGTGTGTATGTTTAACAAAAACAAAAGATGTGTCTGTATCCCCAGCACTGGGATGGTTGAGTTGGTTAAAGGCCAATCTATCGTACATAACAAATTGAAGGCCAAGCTGTAGGACACAACAAAATTCTGTCACATCTATCCCACTCAACAGGAGACTACCACCAGGAGAAAGTCAGCATCAACAGACATAAACAGCATTCATGCGCAAGTGCATGCACACACACACACACCCCTTTCATTCTCATCCTACAGGGGAAAAATAGTCTTTTGTACCCCTGGACCATTCTTTAGAAACTGCTGAGCTCTTCTGTGTGGCTCCTTCTGGCAGGCATATTTTTCTGTTCCTCAAGTGCTTTCCTCTGGGGTGTTCAAGGCAGGTGATACCTTCCTTTTGCTTGCACTGAGCAGAAAAGGTGAGAATTCTCATTTTCTTTTTGTCAACACTGTTCTATTTCACATAGTTGGCTAGTGTTAGATTTGTTAGAAACACTTGTTATATTTTCCTACTGGCCCTATTTGGAAGGATTTTTATTCTTCTTTGTCATTTTTTTTCTTTTTCCTTTCCTGTTCTCCTTCTCTCCTGGCCTACTAGAAGAATTTTTGGTTTGAAGTTCCCTGAGGTTGTCCTTGTGGGATAGGGATGCAACCATCCATAACTGATAATAACAGTACTGTAATAATTTCCCATTGTTCTAACATCCATGTAATGTTTGAAAATTTAGTGTTTCCTGAGTTTGCAAACTGTATTATAATGCTGTTTAGTGCCTTTAGCTTTTGTTTGTGACCCTGGTAGATATTGATGGATACTGAAATAAGGGTATTGGTGTTAAATATAGTTAATTCTTTTGTTTTAACTTTTTAGTATAAGTTGATTAGAATGAACATTTTAAAATACCCATCTTGTCTTTATAAAAATACTACTTGGGCCAGGCAGTGGTGGAGCACACCTTTAATCCCAGCACTTGGGAGGCAGAGGCAGGTGGATCTATGTGAGTTCGAGGCCAACCTGGTCTACAAGAGCAAGTTCCAAGTCAGGCTCCAAAGCTACAGAGAAACTGTGTCTCAAAAACAAAACAAAACAAACAAAACCATACTGCTTGGACCAGTAGATATTTAGATAATTATAGCTAGATGTGGACTTTGCCCTTCTGTCCTCTTTGTCTTTCTGCTTTGGAAGTTTTGTTTGAGAGTTTTTCATAGCTTGTTCTTCACAATGGTTATTTCATGTTTGTTTCTAGGAGATCTTCTAATCCTCCTACGTCTAACAGAATTAAACTTCTAGGAGAGAGAATGTATCCTAGCCAGATCAGGTTCTTTTCATTTTAGAACTGTGACAAAAGACAGAATTTTAGTCCTTATTCTACGTCTGGATCCTAGATATTCACAAATGTTGCAAACATTGATGATGATCTTAAACCATCGGATCTAAGACTCACAAAGGTTTTCCTCCCCCTTCAAATTTCCCAGGTACCTTTGCAGCTGTAATACACTAACCCTGTCTTATATTTTCTTTGGAGAAAGGCATGCACATACCTTTTTCTCCCCAAATCAGCAAGCATGTCATTACTTAATTGTACCTTCTAGAGGGATTCTGGGGTTAAGAGGCTTAACATGAGTTCAAGAAATGCATGCATACGTACATATGCACATATTATAGAGGGTAGGTTGGAGTGTGAATGGAGGTTGCTTGTTCATTTTCTGGCTGCCCAGATCCAAACAATCACACAGGAACTATATTAACTGCAACACTGTTTGGTCCATAGCTTAGGCATATTTCTAGCTAATTCTTGCATCTTAAATTAACCAATTTCTATTAATCTGTGTATCACCATGAGGCTGTGGCCCACCGGTAAGATAACAGTGTCCTTCTCCTTTGGCAGCTACATGGCGTCACTTAGATTCCACCTACTCTCTCTATATATCTCTGTTCAGATTTCCCGTCTGGCTTTACTTTGCCAAGTCATTGGCCCAAACAGCTATGTCTATTAGCCAATAAAAGCAACACATATACAGAAGAACATCGCACATAATCTTCTTTTCTGTCTAATTAAAAAGGAAGGTTTTACTTTAACATAGTAAAATTACATATAACAAAACAGGTATCAAGCAAGAAATACAGTTACATTATTTTTTGTGAGTCTAAAGTTTTATATCTAATTTATCTTTTATCATAACTAAGGAAGATTATAACTATCTAGTCTTCAACTCTGTCAAAGACCCCTGAAAGATATAGTATTACCTAAGTAAACAGGAAGTGCATTGTAAGCAAGTTCTATAATCCTAGAATTGACAGAGACACCCTGCTGCCTGGAGAGTCACCCAAAGTTTTTCTGTAACATTGGGGCATCCATCTTCAGCCTACAGGCCCATAATATCTGGCAGGCTTGTCCATGAAGTAGGAAATTTGAAAAACTGTTTCACCTCTATTGGTAATTTGTCTGTCACTTTCTTCTGTGTCCTGCAGAATGTCTGGCAGACTGTTTCATGAAACAGGAACCCTGAAGGACCATCCTGTCCTTTGGAAAGTCCAACAGTAACATTTCTGTGGGTCCTCCATGTCTAGTTCATACAGTATACCATCAAACAGTCCAGGCAAGCACAGTTTCTTGCCCAAATGGTTAGCCTTTTATATTGAAAACAAATTCCATAATGAGTTTCTTCAGTGCCATCAACCTCTCTGAAATAATTGGTGCTACCAGAAGCAGACATGTCTGACTGTTGAGAAAAGTGTAAGTTCTTAAAACATCTTAAATGCCATATTCCACAGGTCTTTGAAGTGGTGAAGATTATTTATCAAACTGATATCAAATATATCTCTGTATATCTAGAAAACCTAACTAACATGACAAGTTTGATTATTTTAAATGACTATTAATCTGTATTTTTAATTATGTATTACATTTTAAATGAGATGTATAAGCATAATACCTTAAACAAGAAAGAAATATACATATAACAAAATTGACCTTAAATTTGTATTAATAGATCAAGATCCATACCAATGCAAAATATTTATCTCTATATCATATCTCCTCGCACTTTTTTAGAAATTGACCATTAAACACTTATAATCAACCCCCTTTAAATGAAAACAAACATTTATAAACAAAAAATTTGGGAATTTGGGTGTAGTTTTCTCCATACTGCTTCCTGCTGTTTGTTGGCTAAAGTATTTTTAGGGTTCACGGAGATCTTTTGGGAGGGTCTTGTTCCATCAAACCACATTAGCCTGGAAGGAATTCACAGGTTCTCATCTTCCGTGGAAACAAAAGTAGAACCTCTTTTCCAAACAGATCCTTAAACTCAAATTTTGAAGTCAAGATACTTGAAAATATATATGTTGGCTTTTCCTTAGCAGCCTCCAGAATCTCTCTGCAGTCAAAAAATTCAAAGCAAACAGAATAATATACATAATCCAGGCTCTCTGTGTATTTTCTATTTTTATGTGGCTTCTTTTTTACTCTATTACTTTTTAATATTTAATTATCTTTACTCTTTTCATTTATATCTGTACTCTTTTATATTACTTTTACTGTCTCTTTACTCTTTTTCCTCTCTTTCCCAAGCCTTTGTACATTTTGAAATATGCTGTGTCTCATTTAGAGGTCTTTTATGTCTAAATCTGTCTTTATTGCATATCTGTATCTGTAATCATTTTATGACCTGGAACACCTTTTTTTTTTTTTTTTACTAAGCAGGCATGACTAGAACCAACTCTGCCACCCTGCCTGTTGGCTCCACCCCCTCCAACGTGGTGGAGGTATCTTCACCTCCTCTGTAGCCATGCTCACCACCCCAGGTCCAGGGACTCAACCAGTCTATGTCACCATTAAGCAATTTGTAGCATGCTGATCATAGACCCTTATTTAAGTGCAGGACCTCCCAAAAGAGCAAGAGTTCGTGCTGCCAGTACAAACCAGGAAGTTGGCTCTTAAAGAAGCCACGCAGTTTTTGCTGCTAATGCGAATGTTGCTAATGCTAAATTTCTTAAAGGAGCCATGCCTCTGCTTGCTGCCAGCAAACAGAGTCTATCTGCAAAAACTATAGCTCTCAAGAAGCTGCACTTGGCTCCCATTTCTGTGGACCTAGAAGTCCTTTTTTTCTCTTAAGCTGTTTTTCAGGTCTTTGTGACTCCATGACCCATGTTGAGCACCATTATGTAAAGAGAGACTGCTCATTTCTTTCCCAGCTGCCCAGAGCCAAATAATCACACAGAAACTATATCAATTACAACACTGCTTGGCCAATGACTCAGGCATATATCTAGCTAGCTCTTACATCTTAAATTAACCCATTTCTATTAATCTGTGTATCACTGTGAGTCTGTGGACTACCAGTAAGGTTCTCCTTTCACAGTTACATGGTGTCTCTTAGACTCCATATACTCTCTCTATATATCTCTGTTCAGATTTCCAGCCTGTCTTTACTCTCTAAGCCATTGGCCCAAACTGTTTTATTCATTAGCATTTATTCATTTATTCAATAAAAGCAACACATATGAAAGGACATCCCACATCACTGGAGCACCTGGATCAATATGCCTGTTAATGAGGTGTGTTATAGTAAAAACAAATAAGGACGAGTGAGTCAGCACATTTGGAAAATGAACAAATAATGGGATCCAGTGACCCTATGTTCGTATTTAGTATATTAAAATTAGCTTTAGGTTTAAATAAAGATATAATTAAGGCAAGTGTGCAAGAAGTATGCATAATTAACTAGCCCTGATTAAGGTGTAGTTGACTTTATTCTATTAGGTAATCTGAAGAAGTACCTATTCCTTTAGCGAACCAATCGTGTTCCTATAATAGGATCAGCTCTAAAGGGTAGCCACATCATCACAGATGCTTGACCTCATTTGGGGGTTCAGGCTTTGCTGTTTCTTAAATGCATGGTAACAGCAGGTTTAGGACAAAGCCAAGCCCTATACCTACAGCCTTGAAGAGCGATATGATAGGTGAGGTGACACACATAATCCTTGAGTATTTAACATGTTTATGCAGAATTAAGAATCAAGCAGGGATCTTATTCAAGGTGACAGACAGAGAGAAAGGAAATTAGAGCAGACATGCCAGGCTTTCATCCTGCTTTTTGTTATCTTGTGGGTTCAAGTGAAGAATCAATGCCTTTTAAGCAAAAATAGTTTCAAAGTACCTGTCATATTAGAACTTATCAAGGACATTTTCCCAGAGGGAATGATTTTTTTTAAAGCCAAGATTTGTTAATATTTTAGGTGGACTAGAAGAAAGGGTTTCTGCTGTTGTTATTTATTTTTATTTTTATAAAGGAAAATACAGGCAAAAAGTTTATAAGACAGGGTACAATTAATAGAATTAGGAAAAGGAGAAGAAAATGAGTTAAGAAAGGCAGTATCCCATTCCGTATTGTACCATCAGTGATCCACCAGCCAGAGACATCAAATTGTTCCTTACATTTCTAAAGACCTGTCTGGAGTTGTCAGATCTTGTCTTTTACAATATGCAATTGGTTGACACAGAAGCAACATTCCTCGCTGAGGAAGAGGCAGAGGCCACCCTTCTACACTGTTAGTAGATCTCTCACTTGCCAATTTTGTAGTAAGTACTACAGTTGGCCAGCATGTGTTTTTGGCCCTGGAGGGTGAGGATAGTCTGAGCCATTTCTTGGGGGTTCTGGATGAGCTGAGAGGAAAACTGAAAGTATAATTAGGGAAGTAGAGTTTTATAATTGAATGACGAGAGGGGAAATGACGTTTGGTTATGGAGTTTTGGGTATCCCGTATTCAGGGATCCACCATGGAGGCTCTTAAAGTCAAAGGTATGTCAGATTATGTGGTTTGGAGGAGAAGGAGGAGAGCAGCAGCCAGTGAGCCTGCAGTCCAGTGGGACTAAGGGAGTAAAGGAACTAGAGACTCCCATCATGGCTAAGAGATCAGAGATGGGCGGATTCGCACCACTAGGAAGGAGTGGGTAAAGAGGATATCACTAGAAATACAACTAAGTGGTGAGGTTTCGTGAGGTGGGTAAGGCTGTCTCCCTACCCAACAATGGAATAAGAAGAAGAGATGGGTCCCCAAAAACTATCAAGAAGTGAGTAAGTAGCCCTAGTGTCCAAAGAGAAAGAGATAGGTCATTCTTATACTGTAGTAACTATCCTGTGACTCATTATAGGAAATGGCGGTGGTCCGGATAAGGGAGTAAGAGTCCCCTCAGTCACCCATGGCCTAGGAGGTTGGATGAAGAGTGACCTGGGTCTGATGTTCTCACACTAGAAGGGATATGAGGACAGTCAGCAGCTCAGTGTCCTCTTGATAGCACTTTGGACATAGTCAGAGTAGTTTATGTGGGTTCTGGCAGCCTCAGGCTCAGAACCCTCCTGAAGCAGGGAATTGGAGGTTCTCTGGCTTTCAGAGGCAGGGGAGCCCAGGCAATTGCTATGGCCAGTGGAAAGGTATTTTTTTCAAGTTACAGCTTCTGCCTATGGACTCAGAGATTTCCTCTGTAAATGTTTATCTTTGGTCCTAAAGTCAGGGAAACTCTGGGAGAAGAAACAGATGGGAGTTGTTTCCCATCTGGGGGTTTCAAGATCCAGATTGGTATTTTGTAAGATAGCCTTGCTAAGGGTCTAGGAATTGAGATGAGTCTCATGTTTGTTCTGAGTGAACTCTTGGAATTTTTTTATAATTTACCACTTTAAAGGTGGCCTGAGGAGACCCACCAGGAGGCAAGTTATAGATTGATCTCCAGCTAACATGCTCTCAGCGTTATTTGAGTTCCCAGCCAGAGACCACCTCAGCCTAGACTGAGTAGTGCTAGCTTGGTAGATTTCCTTTACATGTACCCTACCCTGTTCCTAGATTTGCCTGCATTTCTCAGGGAGAAGCGTGCTGGTGAGAATCATGTGAATGCCATTAAAGGTGAGATTGGAAGACTGGTAGTGTATTAGAATTCTTTAATGATGGTGGGGAATTAGCCTTAGAAGCCCAATCTTTTTTCTATTTGAGAGAGTTAGTTTGGCTAGAAGGGGATATGTATCATGACTAAGCCATCTACCCCAGCAACTTTCTGCAGAATTGGAATTATGGCTTGGTTAGGCCAGGAAATGGAAGATAGAGGGGTTCCATGGCTGAACAGGAGTGAATAGTGGGGGGACTAAGGGCTGCCAATGAACTCAAAGTGGGTACCAGGGACAGTTGGCTTGGGCAGCCTGTCACTGGGGAGGGTGGAAGGGAAGCCAGCAGGGTCAGAGGAAGAGAGGGAGCTGTGGGTTGAGGCCATAGAGGGGAGGCTAGCTAGCTGAATCGAAAGCAGTGGTTTGGGCTTCATAGCTAGGAGCAGCTGGGTGGGGGAACAGGAAGAGCAGAGAGAGGGCTTGGAGTAGAGGGAATAGAAAACTTAGACATAGGGAGTCCTTTTCCATTTCCCTGATCACTCACAGTAGTTGTAAAGGTCCCTAGTAATATTGGGATCTAGGGTGCCATTAGATGGCCATTTAGATTACTTATCTAAGGAATATTGAGACAAAATTTGATTGCAAAAGCAAATCAGTTTGGGGCTCTTCAGGTCTGTGGAGAGGCTGGAGGTTTTCTAAGGGTCATCCCAAGGGGAAATGAGAGGGTATAGATGTCACCAGTCCCATGGATGAAAGAGGGGAGGAAGAAGGTCACAGCTGCCTGTAGTCGAGGATGTTCCAGGACTCAGAGAGGAAGCAACGAAGACCAAGCTATTTAGTGGTCTACACTATACTTAACAAGAGTCAGGGCTAGCTGCCTGAGTAGGCTTGGCACCTGGTACCAGGGCTTTGACGAGCCCCCATGGCTTGCCAGAAGGTGGTGAAAGACTGAGCTCATCAATGGAAATGACAGGGAACGGGATCATGTAGTAAAAGCTATGAGCGAATAGAAAGGCTGTGGGAATACTGGCATGTCCAAGGAGGAGGTGGAAAGGGGAAGAGGGAGGAAAGGGTCTCAGTAGCCCAGTAAGGCCAAAGGAATCAGCGGGATTGCAGCTCTGAGGGTGAGGGATGGGTGTGGTGAAGAAGGCCAGCCCTAAAGACCATGCCTGGGGCTAGTACCAGAGGGATATTGGACACTCAAAGATCACTTCCTTGGACTCAGGGAAACATTTATACCCACTGAAGGGTAAACTTACTGAATTAGCATTGGTGGATGGGAATTGTGAGTGGTTGTAGAGCTGGAAAGGGAGTTTGTTGCAGGTAGACTAGCGGTGAGGGATAGGGTCCTGGTGTGGCTCAGACCAGAAGGGGCACAGGCACCAGGAGAGTTTATCTGAATCATGACATCAGTGTAAGGGTTTTCCTGGCCCAGGGGTATCTTGGCAATCAGGAGCCAGGTAATACAACAAATCACATCACTCAACAAACCTCACACAAACAATTTATTGGGTAGAAGAACAGAAGTGCTGCTGCCTCCGAATGGGAAGAGAGACAGCAGAGGCTGGATAAAGGGGTTTTGGAGCATGCTCAGTGAGCTTTGTGAGAAAGAATTGTGAGATAGGAAACATTGTTTGGCTGTTAATGCAGAGTCATGGGGGTGGGGATTTTCAAGTCTCAGAGCTCCAGGTCAAATCAGGGATAGTGTGTTCTTCCCTTGGCACAGGTGCTTGGAGTCTAGTCAGTGTCAGGATTTTCTTCTCTCGGCCAGTTTTCCCTACAGCTACCATGACAGAAGCTGCCAGCTACTGAACATCTAGCAGGTGCTCTTTCCTTCTTGTGAATACATTCTTGCTATTTCTAAACCTGAAACAACTGTTCAGAGCCAATGGATTTAAACCCCTTTTCCAGCCAAACTGGGGCTCAAGAAACTGAAATCACTTGTTTTGGGTAATAGTCACTTGGCCATGACAACTTGTTCTATGTTTGAGCCATCATTACAAAGTCAGTCTGTGGGGTCACATACAGTTCTTTTAAGATTGGGGCATATCTGTATTAACAACCCAGCAAAAACTTATTTTATAAAACCAGTAAATTCTTGGCAAGTAATAGTAAGTGCCTCAATATATAGTGAAGGAATATACTAAATGATTCAAACATAGGGACGGTTCTGATGAAATCTTTTGTTGGAGGAGCAGAAAGGGGTGACAGCTCCATCTGGTAGAGTCTTCTTCTTTGAATAGCAGCTCCTAGTAGATCTAGGTAAGGATTTAGGACACATAGTTTGGGAATCATCTTCTTCTCTGAATAGCAGCTCCTAGTAGATCTAGGTAAGGATTTAGGACACATAGTTTGGGAATCATCTTCTTCTCTGAATAGCAGCTCCTAGTAGATCTAGGTAAGGATTTAGGACACATAGTTTGGGAATCATCTTCTTTCTGCATCTTTTTTTTTGTACTCAGATGAATTGTTCAGCAAAATTGAAGCAAAATTATATATATCAAACAAACTTACAAGGTTAGTTTCTTAGAACATTTGCATATCTTTTTATCCATAAAAAGTGATTATTTTGCCATTCCTTTTATCTGGAACAATTTTAGAAAGGTATATACCTTTTCATTTTATTCAAAACGTGTGTTTAGAGCAAATCAGTATCGCCTTCTTGTCATGACTGCCTAGTAGCTCAGTGCTGAATCCCGAGTTTGATGGTTAGTACAGCCGTGATTCTTTAAAACCAAGAGTTCAATGTATGTCATCCAGGTTTGGAACTGGAGTTCTTAAGCTATACTCCAAAAGATAAAGTAATCAGATGAATAACAAGATAAACTGTTAAGCAGGATAAACTCAAAACCACAGAAGGGCTAAACATGACAGCCCTATGGCAAGGAGCATGTTATGTTTCTGTCAAGGATCACTGCTAGCTCTACCAATCTCCATGCATTTTTGAACAATCCCCTCAGCCAAACTAATAAAGTAAATGAGAACACCTGGAGTATAAAGGATTATTTGATCAAGATAACTGTCAAATAAAAAAATAGGAATCTTGAATCTTCTATATCCAATCTAAACACAGCTCCTAGGAATAAGTATCAGTATACTCAGAACATTTAAAAAACATTCATAGTAAAATGCTAGCCTAAGGTAACTGGAGGAAGGATACCTAAGATATTTCATTTAACTTATTTGAGGTGAGAAGACTCCTGGGACATTCATAATCTGACTCCTGTCAGTCATTTCCAGAGGAATATTCCTAGATGTCCATAATATCCTGACTTTTGGGGCTATAATGCAGGCAGTGACTTGGAGTGCTATGGAGTGTAGTAGGTGCTGTCTTGAGTCTGCTCTGTTAAATGTACACGGGGTGGTATAGGTGAATATATATACAATGCGCACAACATTTACTCTGTACATTTATCAGAAGAGTGACTACCTTTAGTCATCTCTACTGTGGCTTAACAACCTCAGTGATGCCACTTGACAGTCATCTTTGATAGCAGAGTATGAAGTGTTGAAACTGCAAACTTAATATTATTTTGGTGCATAAATATAGCTTTTTGATTCGCTGATCAAGTTTATCAAGGCAGAGAGTGTTGACAGTCTCTGCTCTCATGCTGGGACTTTCTCCCCAGCCTCTGTCCTCTGCTAAGCTGTTAGTTTAGGCTTTTTTAGCAAAACTATTTCCCATCACTTACTAATTTATGCTACTACTTCTTGGATGTTCTCCAGTTTATCTTTCGCAAGTTGATGGTCTATTTTCTTTAACTAGTTTCTCAATATTCTACATTTACTAAAGAGATGTGCTACATAATTTAAATTTCAGGACATCAGTAAAACTTTATACTTGATTAATAATTTATCATTACTTCATCAAGTTGAAATTTAAAGGATTTGAGAATCTACAAATTATTGAAATTATTCTAAAAGTTGTAGTATATATGTATCAATTACCTAAGTTATAACATATCTTAGAGCTAAGTGGAAACACTGATTTAATCCTAAGCACTTTGCTCTAATATAAATAAAGTATTAAAATTAAACAGTAGGAATTGAATATGTTGCTAATGAAATTGAATTATTTTACCAGTCTCTAAATTAATTTGCTTTATCTGATTAACTCCATTGGCAGTAGGAGGGGCACTTTTGCTACTGTGAAAACAGTACTATCTGACTCTAAAAAATCCAATCTATGAAAGCTGTCACAAAGTATTGTTGTTCTGATAGCAACTAATAATATCACATTTCAATCACACATACACAGTTGAAAATAAACTGATCGACTGCTTCTGATAAGACACTCTCTTAAGTAGAGTAAAATAATTCAATAATTTTTGTCTAGTTAAAAATATTTATTCTATATTAAAAATAATCTTTCTTTGAATTATATATTTGATCATTATCTCTGAGTGTTTATCTTACAATTATTAATAAATGATAGTTTTTGAAACTTAAATTATTATTTCACCTTTCTGAGGGAAACATGCTATTTCTTACATGCACATGCATGCAGACACATACACGTGTCCCACACATAAAGACACTTACCCGAGTGAGTTACTTATCTGGACATGAAAAATAAAACATTGCATCTCAGCTTGTAATTGATTCAATAAATATGTTTTATACATAGTGGTGAAGTATCAGTTTTGTTTTTTGATTTTTACTAGTATATGCTAAAAAAAATAACAGGTTTCATTATGACATTTCATACATGTATTGTTGTGAAAAGACACCATGACCATGGCAACTCTTATAAAAGGAAAATATTTAATTAGGGTGGGTTACTTAGTTTCAGAGGTCCAATCCATTGTCATCATGGCAGGGAACATGGTGGTTTACAGGCAGGTGTGGTACTGTAGCTATAGCTGAGAGTCCTACATCTTGCAGGCAATGGAAGTCGACTGAGACACTGGGCAGTTTCCTCTCAAACCCCACAGTGACACACTTTCCTCTAACAAAGCCATAACCACTCCAACAAAGCCACACCTCCTAATCGTGACACTCCCTATGAGATTATGGGGCCAATTATATTCAAACTACTACACGTATATAGTATAATCTCTCATGTTTAACCCACCTCATTGTCCCCATCAATACTCTGTTGATCTGGCTGTTTCCCTTCTTATTTTTACATGTTTCCAGGGGATTTCTTCTCAGAGTCTCATGGTTGTAAGCAGGCACTTTCCACTGAGCTATCTCATCATGCCCAGTATATGAGCCTTTTAATTCAACAGTTGAGAGCATCATCATTAACTGTTATGGCTGAAAGATATGTACTAATTTCTGTCATTATATTGTTTTCGTGTTTGCTTCTCCACACCTCTAGGAAGACTTACTCTCTCCCGTTTCATAAGGTGTTTACCTTCCCTTCTGACTGTAGCAATGTCTTACTCACTGACTTGACAAAAGGATCTTCAGGAGAGAGGGGTTATTCTGGTTTGCTTCCCAAAGGTGTAGCCTACCTTGTGGTGAGATCATGAGGGCTTGTGTTTGATGTAGCTGTCACAGTGTGCTCACAGTCAAAAAGCAGAGTAAGATGAACGCTGCTGCTCAGTTCTCTTTCTTCTTTTTATTCTGTCAGTTCAAGACCTGAGACCATGGGATGGTGCCACACACATTTATAGTGGGTCTTCCTACCTCAGTTACCCTAATATAGAAAAATATCCACATACATGCTATTTGTTTTCTTAGAAATTCTAAATATAATCAAGTTGACAATTAAAATTAACCACTAAAGATTACTTTCTGAGTCTTCCACTGGACTAGAATAATGGTCATATATTCCTTTGGTTTGTACTTCTCATGAACGATACCTATTTATCTTTTGACTACCCTAGTATAATGTTGGTGGATAAAGTAGTTGGTTGGCAGCTATTTCATTCCAGGGCTTGAAGGGCATTATCCATGTCCTTTTAGTGCTCATGTATTTACTTTTTTCTTTTCTTTGTCTGCATGTGTGTCATGAGGTCTCACTCAGACCTTCATTTTCTGTTTTATATGTATACTTGAGCTTTTGTAACTCGCCAATCACAAGTAGAAATTATTTTCTAGTCTTGTCTGATTAGGGTCCCAAGAATCCTCTCAATGTCTCTATCTCACAAGATTTGAGGATTTTTTTTTTTTTACTTTGTGAATATGTTTTTCATGCATTTAGCTCAGTGTTACTCAACCTTCCTAATGTTGCAGCCCTTTAATACAGTTCCTCATGTTGTGGTGACCCCAGCCATAAAATTATTTTGTTGCTACTTCATAACTGTGATTTTCCTACTGTTACAAATTTTAATATAAAGATCTATTGATCCACTAAGGAGTCTCCACACAGGTGGAGAAACACTGCTTTAGCTTGTACTTTTCCTTTCTCTATGCACATGACTTGTAGCTTAGTTGTTGAAACGTGTTCAAGCCCTGATTGTCTGTTTACAGTAATATAGTCCATTGCCTAAGGCTTTCAACTAGGTATTTTTATTTGAATTCCTGAGCTTTTGTTTCCCAATTTTACATCTGATTTTCTCAGCACTTAATTTTCTTGTATTCTTTTCTACTATGACTCGTCTTCCATGTTTCATTCCAACATTTATTAGTTTCCTCATTGGTTTTGTTCATATGTTTGGGTCTTTGATCAATGATCATTCTTTTATTTTATTTTATTTTTTAAAAAATAAAACAAACTATCTTTTTTCATTTTACATACCAATCCCAGTTCCCACTCCCTTCCCTCCTCCCTTTCCTTCCACCCACCCCCCCAACCCACCCCCTATCTACTCCTCAGAGAGGGTAGGGCACATTGCTTTGGGGAAGGTTCAAGGTCCTCCCTACCATATTCATGCTGAGCAAGGTATCCATCCAAAGAGAATGGGTTCTTAAAAAGCCAGTACAAGCCTTAGGGATAATCCTGGTGTCACAGCCAGTGGCCCCGCAGTCTGCCCCAGCCATGCAACTGTCACCCACATTCAGAGGGTCCATCTAGAAATATTCATTCAAATTGATAGAACTAGAAAAAAAAAACTATCTTGAGTGAGGTAACCCAGACCCAGAAAGATGAACATGGTATGTACTCACTCATAAGTGGATACTAGCTTGTAAAGCAATGGATAAACAAGCCAATAGTTCATTACACTAGAGAAGCTAAGTAACAAGGTGAACCATAAGGAAAAACATATATCTCCTTTCCACCTGGAAATAGACAAGATTACCTAACAAAATTGGGAGCATGGAGGTAGGGGAAAAAGGGAGGGTAGAAGAGAAAGAGAAGGGGAGAAAGGGAAGGGGGAGGAGAACTTGAGGGAATGGGATAGTCCAGATGAAAGGAGGACAGAGATGAGAGCAAGGAAAGAGATATTTTGATTGAGGGAGCCATTATGGGGCTAGCAAGAAACCTGGCACTAGAGAAATTCCCAGGAATCCACAAGGATGACCCCAGCTAAGACGCTAAGCAGTTAAGGAGAAGGTAGGTGCCCTAACTGGCCTTGCCCTGTAGTCAGATTGATGACTATCTTAAATGTCACCATAGAACCTTCATCCGGCAACTGATGGAAACAGAAGCAGAGACACACAGCAGAACACTGAGCTGAGCTCCCAAAGTCCAGTTGAAGAGTGGGAGGAGTGAGAATATGAGCAAAGAGGTCAAGACCATGATGGGGACAGCCACTGAAACAGTTTATCTGAGCTAATGGGAGCTCAACAACTCCAGTTGGACAGGGACCAAACTAGACCCTCTGAATGTGGGTGGCATTGATCGTTCTTATGCTCATTCTTTGAGTCCCACACTATCACTAGGGTCAGTTACTATGGAATTGTTAGTTTTGAGGGGAATCGTCTTGCTTATTTTCGTTTTTTATTTCTTGTGTTTCTGCACTAACTTAGGCATGTGTGCCCTGGTAGTTGTCTAGAATCTCTCATATTCTTCCAGTAGAAGTATTCACCAGGATATAGCTGGATTAGATCATGACAAGAGGGAAGCGAATTTTCTCACACCTGGAGTTAATTTTGAACACTATAGCCACATCTACCCAGTTGTTGCAAAGCACTGAAGCTGATACCCATCACCAATTAGAAGAAAACTAACTATAGTAACAATCACAACTATAATGGAATTATAGCAGTAAACAGTTGGAAATGATTACTACCATATAATGCTATACATTAAAAGAAAAATGAGTAAAGATACTGAGTAAAGTTAGAAAGCATTGTTTCATAAGAATAGCAATGGGAAACAATACTAGAGAATATGCTGAAAGAAAAGAGGAAGTAAAGAAAAGGGAAAAATAAAAGAGGGCATGGAAAAGAAGAAACAGAAAAAATCTAGCTAAGGACAAAATAAACAAGAAAACAAAACAATGACAAAGATTTTAAGAGATTCATTTATTTATTCACTTCGTGTGCATATTTTGCCTGCACCTATGTTTGTGTACCTCATACATGCCTGGGGCCCACAGGTCTGAATAGGGCACTATATTCCAATCACTAGAGCTACAGATACTTGTGAACTGAACCCAAGTGTTCTTCAGGGGCAGCAAATGTTCTTAATCTTTAAGTTATGTCTAGCACCACGGTTGGATTTTGTTCTTGTTTTTGTTGTTTAAAGAGGAGAAAAATAAAGAGAAGTAACAAGATAAACATGACTGATTTAATTTAAGAGAAAAGATAATTTAAAAAAACTTTAAGAGTAGAAAAAGAAAGAGGATCATCATAACCTAGTGTGGTAGTAGCATTGGTCTGTAATTCCAGCAGAGATGGATGGATCTCAAACAAGGCAAGCCTACTCTACACATTGAGGTCTCTACCAGCCAGGTCTAAATAGCAAGACTGTATCAGAAACCAAATCCCTTAAAAAAAAAAAACAAAAAAAAAACCAACACCAATGCAAAAAAAAAAACCCTTTAAATTTTAAGATCCAGCTGATGTGGGCAAAGCTTATGATGCTGGTAACATAAACGTGAAAGAAAAAGAAATGAGGAAATACATTTAAGATTGTTAAAAATCATATGCAAATATTTAAACTGTTCAGGTCTGGTAAACAAACCCAATACTTTCAGAAAAACAAAAACTACAATACCAAGAACATTGCTTCGGGGAAAAAATAACATTAAACTTAAAAAAAGTAAGCGATATATAGGATTACTGACCCGAGGACTTCCTTGGTGTGGCAGCTTTGAAATGTTGCAATACCGCTGCCTTGCTCTTCTCTCTTGGGGAACCTTGGCCTTTATCTTCCTGGGTCCATGTGCTATTTGGCCTCCTCATCTTTACTCTGTTGTACTCACCAGCAAGCCATGGGCATAGCTGGCTGTCATTAGTCTCTGATGTCCTGCTCATCGGCAAGGCATGCAAAGGGAGGCAAGCAGTCCAAGGGCTCCTAGTGTCCTGTGCTTTCACATATCCAGTCTTGAGGCAGAGAGCACAGGGGAAATAGATTTGTTAGAACCTTCCAACGATATGGACCCAATAGGATGGCAGAGGAATTAGTTCATGCCACTGTGAAATCTTAGCAAGTTCTGAATCTAGTGGCAGGAGCCTGAAAACTGTAGGCCGCAAAAGTCATTGCAGTTGAATACTAAGACTGTCTGTGCAGGAAGCGCTCCAGTCCGGATGCTGAGAACATCTAGCTTTTTATATGGGTGCTGACAGTTTGAACTCAGGTCCTAATGATTTTGAAGCAAACAAATCTTTACCTGTGGAGCCATGCATCCCCCAGTCCCTCTGTTGGTTTCTTAAATACTGCCTTGAGCCACTAGTTACATAAAGGGCTGAACTGATATAACTCCGCAATGTAATCAGGAAAGCATACTCTAATTTTTATTATTATTTACTTGTTGGCCTTAGAAAGGTTTTTGAAATTTGACTAATTTCACATTGAAACCAGAACTCCATGTGCTCGCTAGACAACTGCTCAGGAATCTTTCTGGAATAAGCACTGCCAGAGCAATAGGAATAGAAGATAGGAAAAGTCATCAGTCAACCAAAGTTAGTAAAGCTCCTGGAAGGTCTCAGTGCTGGTCCAGTTTGTATTCTCATGTTCTGATCTAAAACCACGAGGTGGGACAAACAAGCAAGCGGGATTTTACAAAGTGTAAGTGGCAGTTAGCAGGCTGTTAAGAGCAACGACCCATTGTTTCAGCAGGTCATTCTGTTTCATGTATCCAGTGAAGTCATGCTTGGCAGACAGGCAGTACAAACAGTACTTTAAGTAAATCACTAATCAAATCAATAAATCAGTATCTAATATAATAATTTTTCTTTTCTAACTTACTCTACTTCATAATATACTGTAAAGTTCACTTAAAACATCTGATTATTTGCAGTGTCTTAACTGGTTTCTTAAATGAATTATGTATATTTATAATTAGTTAGTAGTCCCGACTGAAATTAGTCATCAACAATTTGTGACTTCTCTTTGGTCATTTGTTCTTTACTTTAGAACAGAAAGGCTTGCTTCTGTTCGTGTAAAAGTTAATTCATCTAAGTAAGTATTTGTCTACCCTGCTCACATTTTTACAGTGATACATCTTTGTTTAATAATTGCTTGGAAGCAATCCTAGTAGAATTTTAATTCTACTATGTATTTTTATGGATGAGTAGAGCTATTAAATGGCTATAAAGAGAAATAAAAGTTTTTTATTGCTATGATCCAAATGTTTCTTCGTGTTTAGAAGCAAATCTACCCCAATCCTGGGTTCAGGAAGCAAGACTTTCTGAGTATCGAGGAATGATTCGTCCGCAGGGAGAACCTCGTGGAGATCATCAGTGTGCTTTAAAAGAAGGCCAAGGGATAACTAACTCCCTTAACCTTTCTATCACATGGGGACACAGCATAAAGTTACATCTATGAACCAGAAGTTCTCATCAGTTACTGATGTCTTGGACTCCCAGTCTTAAGAAAGTTTCAGTTGTTTTTAAGACCCCCCTGTTTATATTTACTTTCTCCCAAATGGACTAAGGCTGGAATACCACAAGAACGAATTTTCCTTCTTCCATCCTCCTGGATGGGAAGATTCAGTATTGCAGGTAATTTATATCTGTCCCAAATCAGTATATAGTTTCAGTATTATTATTATTATTTTAGTTTTTTGAGACAGCGTTTCTCTGTAGCTCTCGAATCTGTCTTGGAACTAACTCTTGTAGACCAGGTTGGCCTCGAACTCACAGAGATCCAGCTGCCTTTGCCTCCTGAGTGCTGGGATTAAAGGCGTGCACCATCATCGCCTGGCTTAGTTTCAATATTATTAAACTGAAATTTTTCACAGTGTTTCCTTGAAAGAAGAATCTCTTGATTCTAATGTTCCTGAAAACAAATATATGTAAGAATGTTTGATCAAAATGGGATAGTGGTGAAGGAAAAACCTGTTCTACCAAATCTATTGTAATAAAAACTGCATGGTAGCCTAGAGATGTAGTTCTGTTTTTAAAGTCATGACTTGATGTATAACAATATGAGTTCCATGTTCAAAATCCAAAAATCCATGTAAGAATGCACAGAGGAGCCAGGGTGATCCTTGCTTATAATCTGGCACTGGGGAAGTGGATCCCTGGAGATTATTGGCCAGTTAGTCTCACCTACTAGGTAAGTTCCATACCAGTGGGAGATCCTGGAGAGAGAGAGAGAGAGAGAGAGAGAGAGAGAGAGAGAGAGAGAGAGAACGAGCACACAAATGAAAATAGTATTTGAGGAATGACACCTAGGGTTGTGCTCTGACTTACTTCCACATGGATATGCATATATACCCATGCAAACCTGGATAAAATTAAACACACAACATACATAGACACATAAACACGAGTAATATTAGACCAGTAAGTAATAAGTACATCCTTGTATAAATTTAGAATTTTGTTTACTACGATCATTTTAAGAAAAAAATAATTAAATACCTGCTTTTAAAGAAGCTAAAGTTTGGGCTGGAGAGATGGCTCAGAGGTTAAGAGCACTAGCTATTCTTCCAAAGGTCATGAGTTCAATTCCCAGCAACCACATGGTGCCTCCCAGGTACCTATAATAAGATCTGGTGGTATCTTCTGGCATACAGGCATGCAGAACGCTTTATACATAATAAATAAATAAATAAATCTTTTTTTTTAAAAAAAGCTAGAGTTTTACCCTTGTTTTGATAGCACAAAAGGACTATAGAATTAGTGTTCAAAAGAATAAAAATATAAAGGCAAACTTGTATGTCATGATCTTAGAAAAGGAAAATTGACTTACATAGAATATAAAACACCACTAGGCATCTAAGAACTAGGTTGTTATATTTTATCTGATAACTATTGACATACTATGCATAGTAGTGTACCCTTAAAATCCCATCATTAGAAAAGCTGATTCAGGAGGACTCTTAAATTCAAGGCCAGCCTCAACATTATAAATAACAAAATGTGTTAGCAAACAACACAAATAAACCTAAACATAGAATGACATTGAGTATATGGAAAGAAAAGCTTTGTTTACAAGAACCTTCAAAATCAGTAATGGATGAGAAATCAGTGCCATGGATTAGTGGACAAAGGCTGTGAATAACTATTCACAAAGCATGAAAACAAATGGCCAGTAAACATATGAGAGAATGTAGCCAGACGCACTGCTAAGTGTAGCTCTTGTTCCCATGGTCTTCCTTTTTCTTCCTTAGTCCTGGAATTGCAGCCATTATACCAAACACAACTTAAAATAAATATAATTTTTATTTATTTTAATCTTTTTTTTCTAAAACAAGTGGGTTTTGTTTTGTTTTTTTAGTGTTTAGGTGGAATTCACTGTCTCATATATGCTAGGCAAACACTTTACCACTAAGCTATATCAACAGTCCCTTATTTATTTAAAGCACTTTATAATATAAAAAGTAACCTAAATGCTCCCTAAAAGTAAAATTTTAAATAATTTATGCTGTAGAATACTCTAAAGTCAACTAACCGTAGCTTTAGGTGGATGTACATACAGTCACACAGTTCTAAGATATATTATTGAGTAAAGAAAACCAATTAGTACAAGCACATTATATCTTAGTTATTTAGATTTTCCCAAATTTGGAAAAGCACTAGAGGAAGACTAGGATGGAAACACTTAAGCTTAATAACACATGTTCTTAGCTCAAGAACCCTACAGGAACCACATAGACATCATTCCAGGAGATCCTGGATCCAGTGTGGAATTTGTATATAGGCGTTATCACAAGGAACTACGTTAAGATGTGTATTCTCATTTTTAAAATATTACTTGTTGTAGATCTTAGTGGTGTGTTCTAGTGGGCCTTGAGAGAAATAATGTTTAAGAACTTATTATAACCATGATAAAATATTATTCTTTGTAGAAAGCAATTACTATATTCATATTTAATGACAAAAAATAAGTTTGTTTACGTAACATCCATTGTATTTTGTGATTGAAAATTGTGTAGACGAACTTCCCTGAGTTTCATCTCTGCTCCCTGGGCTTTCCTCCTTGCCTTTGGACACTTTCTAGTGTTTGAGGGTGTGATGGGTGATAGGCAGTTAGGAATATCTTATAAAGTTAATTCTCTACTATTTGATTTCCCAGTTTCTTGTGTGGTCAGAAGGAGACTGAATCCATCAGGAGCATACTTCTCTCTGGTTGTATTTGGAGCCCAGATGTAACTTGTTAAGGTTACCATAGCAGTTGAATAGCTTAGCAAATAATCTTATGGCGCTTGTGCTTCAGTTTCTCTGTGGTCCTGTCACAGACATGAGCTTTTTGGTAATTTTACTGGGTTGAATTGTAGAAGATTCACTTCAAGAAACCTTATCTAAAGACCTGAAATTTCCTTCCAAACAGAAGCTACACAGTGTGTAAGTGGACAAGCCAACCCACCTCAGGCCACAGAGTGAATTTATGATGTAAGGAAACAAATTCAAGTTTCTATTACAGTTATTTTCTGTCGCCCATTTTTCCATCCTCTTTGTGAAGGGGAAACTACACTCAGGAGACCAAAAGTCTTCTTTTGGTTAACATTGACTGTCCGAGGATGAAGCCTGGAGATAGTAACATTGTAGAGAAGGTCCTTTTCCTCAAAAGTGCAACAGGAGAGAATTTAAATAACTTCCCCCCTAGAGTGTCCTGTGACTTCATGCCCTTTTCAAGGTCATTTGGTGCTCATGAATCAATACTCTTTACCTACATTTACTCTGGTAGTCACAATGATGGTAGGAATCTTCTTGGTAAGACATATTGAAAAGTTTACGGCAGAATTTATATTACTTTTTTGTGTTCGTTGTTGTTTTATTTTAGTTTTTGAGACAGGGTTTCTTTGTAGATTTGGAGCCTATCCTGAAACTAGCTCTTGTAGACCAGGCTGGCCTCGAACTTACAGAGATCCACCTGCCTCTGCCTCCTGAGGGCTAGGTTTAAAGGCGTGCACCACCACCACCTGGCATAATTTATATTACTTTTAACCAGAGGTGAGACAGTATGTGTGTGTTTGTGCGTGTGTTATATGTTTATGGTTTCTATTTTCCTAACTCTCTGCTCCTTAGACAAACCGCTTTTCCCTTTGTGCCTTTTTTTTTTTTTTTTTTTTTTTTGGGCATCTTGATTGTTGGTCACACAGCAGCCTTTCGCCTAACTGCTCTTCCATCTCACCTTTTTAATCTGCATAGAACTCTCTTGTGTCTCTTGCAGGCCTGAGTGTACTGTTAATACAGCTTTTTGTAGTTCTTAGGTTGAATACTTAGAACACTTGGTGCCAACTAAATGTATAAGGAATGCTATTATGAGCAAGATAATTATCTTGACATGAGAAAGACTTTTTTTCAACAAAGATACTAGAAAGCTTCTTAGTTGAATAATGAACTTAACAATTATACATGGTTTCATTTACCATTGAGAAGGATTTCTGCTTTGAAGTATGATTCATGTTCTTTTTCTTGAAATACATCCAAAATAACATATTGTGTAAATTTGTCCTCAAAATATACTAATTGATTCTGTTGAACTAGCACATGTTCCTGTGGTGTGTAATTTGCTTTGAAATTCACTTCTATTGTAAATAATGCAAATCATAAAACGTACATTAAATAAGCAAATAAGCTCAGAGTGCTATGCTTTGAATGGTGATATGAGTACTTCTGTTTATTTAAATATATATTCATGTGAAAGAGTTAGGTTTTTTCAACACCTAGTCACAATGAATATAAATGTTTTATTTCATATGTTTACATTTTGGCATTGTATTTTTGATTAATGGACGGAATAACTCTCTGGTGTTGAACGTTGTTATAATGAGACCCTCATTACTGCCAACTTTCTAAGCTTTTAAAAGTTGATCCAAGGCCATTTTGAGTTTCATATGTTAGAGTCACTTTTATTCAATGAATACTTAATTATAAAAAAAATTGTTAATTCTACCTTTAAAAATGTGAAATCTACCTTTCTCTCTCTCTTTTCTAATTTGTATTTTGACCACTTAACTCTTTACTAAAATTAAAAAATGGTGAAAATATTTACTAATTTTTTGCAAGCATTTTTGGGGATTTATTTTGTGAAGTAAATAAAATCAAAATATATAATCAATTTCATGTAGACTTTATTTAATAATTTCCTTTTCTAAGGACATGGATGGGGACAAATAGCAACAGATGAGCCAGGTTAGAGAGTTCACAAGACATATAGGAAATAAAGCTATTGGAGAGGGAGATAAAGATGAACTATCCACAGGAAGTTATTTTTCCTTCTCAATACGTACTTGAATCTTCCTGCATTAAACTAGTGAAAATTAAAATAGGAACTCAGCTTCTAATGTATAACCTTTTAACATGGATCCAAACATCACTTGATGTTTAATAGAATATCAAATGATATTTGAATAATTTTGAATCCTGGTTGTTTTAGAAAGTGAAAATAGCATGCAATGTGAAAATTTCACCTCTCATCTTTAGTGCTGCATTAAACAGCATTAAAAGTGGTCTTATTGGGAGAATGGAGAGATGGCTCATCAGTTAAGAGCACGTGTAATTTTCCAGTAGACTTGAGTCTACTTTCTAGCATGCATACCAGACAGCTTGCAATTGCTTATAACTCCAGCTCCAGTGTCCTCTGTAGACACTTGCATGCAAATGGCATATATTCACACAGATATATCTACATAAATATAAAGAAAAATACGTCTTTTATAAAGTGGTCTTATTTTTTTACTTTTGAATAATATGTGTTTCTTAGTAACTTCATTATTCTTCAATGAAAGTTGATGCTAAAAGTTTAGAAAATAATATAAATTTCACAAGTATTTATTGGCAATTCATTTGCCAGGTATAGTGCATTATTTAACTATTGTGCAATTATTTGGCATTTACAGTTGGTTTAACCTGTTTGGATCTTTGGGTAAACATAATAATTTGCGAATAAAATGGAATGGGCTGAGTTGAGTTCTCAATTTTCATTGTATGACAGTGTTCATTGGTCGGAATAGACCTTTGTGGATTTCACTTTGCCCTTGATTTCAGTAACTGTGATGTTGGGTGGAGAGGAGTATTTCAGTGGCTTTATAATCTACATCAATTAAGAAAGAACCCATATTGGGTGGCACCCTAGTACCTGAAATTTCATCTCTAGGGAATTCCATGCCTTTGATAAGTTAGTAGACACCACAGTCATATTTTTGTTTTCTATTTCTATTTGACTTGTTACCTTTTCTAAGTACAGCAGGTTCATCTCCTTCTTTTCGAGTCTCCTTGAGATACCTTTAGTTCCTCCTTCTTCCTAGAATTCTCTTAGTCTGATTCTCCTGCCTAACCTATCCTGCCAGCTATAGACTAGTCAGCTTCTTTATTAAACCAATTACCATAACATATATTTACACAGTGTAAAGGAATATTCCACATATGTTTATATGTATTTCTGAATATGTGAAATTCAACCTTGTTTAGCCCAAATAATGTTCCTTGTATGTGGTATGTTTTCAGGGCTAAAGAGCTCATCAATCCAATACCAGATGATCAGCCCTGAAAAGAATGTGTATGAGTAACATCATACAGACTGAAAGGGTTGATTTTAATCAAAAATAAATTTAGCTTTATAATTATTTAAAAATTAAACTGGAGTAGAATTTTATAAATCATCAAAATCAGGGAGAAACTTGCAGAATATTAAGCATAAAACTGTGTGTACATGTACACTGACTAGCAATTGTAGAACTATTTGGGTAAGTGCTATATTTGTTCTAAACATACAAGTTTCTTAACTTGAAAGTAGCATAAACCTAAGAGATTTCATCCCTAGCCATCTCCTGCTGACCAATATTCTGGAAAATCTGAGATAGATCTAATATGATATACTCTTTCTATTTATTGTAGATCTAATATAGTGTACCCTTTCTAGGATTATTGTTTACCATGGATTTATGTCTACCACTTCCCATGGATCTAGTGTGGTGTGCCTTTTCTATGTCTGCTACTTCCCATGGATCTAGTGTGGTATGCCTTTTCTATGTCTACCACTTCCCATGGATCTAGTGCTGTGTGCCTTTTTTATGCCTACCACCTAACATGTTACTCATACTTTTTTTTCAGGTGCAGCAGGTACAGACAGTTCAGCAGGTTCAACATGTCTACCCAGCTCAGGTGCAGTATGTGGAAGGAAGTGACACAGTCTATACCAATGGAGCAATGTAAGTCGGATGCTGAGGTTGGGTTAATTCCTCCAGCTCAGGGCAATACTGTCCTGTCTAACACTGTCCTCTGCTCCTGCGATTGTTTGCATGATTTTAAATTAAACTGATATTTAAAACTTTGTTTGTATTTGTTACTGAATACACTCATATTTTCATCTTACTTAGCTTTCCCAGAATATTTTAGATTGTTGAAATTGCATGTACTTTAATAATTTTCCCTAAATTGAGAAAAGCTTGTATTTCTTGTTATTTATGGCCATGTTTTAAGAATGCCTTAACATCTGTGATTTTCTAAATGTTAAGATGAAAAGTGTGGGGCTTGTGTTCATCTGTAAATTTTTCAAAATTATATATTGGGAATTTTGTAGACTTCTTCACAGTTAAATCTGTGTGAGAATAACGATATTCTATGAATCTTACTTTCCTACCTAAGTTTGTCCACTCACAACTGTCTTATCTCCTTTGCCTCAGCAGTAGTAGCAATTTGTAAATTTATTGGCTTATGCAGCTATTTTGAATTGCAAGTCAGTGTATTATTATAAATTAAGAACTAAAAATTTCTCCAAGTTGTCATCAGTGATTTCATCCTGGGTTTTTGTTAGCAAACAGAGTTTCTAAGTGAATTTAGGTTCTCTCAGTGTCTTGCTTTTGGCCCTGTAGTGTCTCTGTTCCTTGCATTCCTGGGGTATGTGTGTTCCTGCAGTAAGTTTGCTCCTTGCATCCTTACAGGGTGGGCACTCCTCACATCCCTGCTGAATGGATGCTTCTTGCATCTCTGCAGTGTGTCTGCTCCTCAGGATAACACTGCTGTCTTTGCTTTTTTTTTCCATGATTACTTCCACTGATCCCAATGATATCCCCCTATGAGCTCTCAGAAAGGCTGGATTTTACTCACTACAGTAACTGTCAAAAGACGAGCATGCATGACAGAGTGCAGTTGAAGTCATGTATCATGCTGTTATGACTAAAAGCTTATATTTGGTTTAATTATGTGTTAGTATTATAAGAGTGATACATGTAAAATATTCTGAACTTTCTGTTATTCCTTTCTATTAGAGTGGGGTATGCTCTAACCAAATTTAGTTGTCAGAAGATTCCAGGATGCATTTAGTGTTCCTGACCTGGGGTCTGCATCATGATAGAGAGTGGGAGATGGAAAGAAAGCTCTTTTTTGTCTCTTTTTCTATTTTTAGTTAGAATACAAAGTCACGGTTTCATTCTGGCATTTCAAACCTAGCTTGTTTTTGTTTGTACTCATCCCCTATTCCTTCCCCCTTGTGACGACCACCCCCCCTTATACCTTTCCATATGTGGCAGTACTCTTGCTGTTTTCATATTACATGTCTTCCCTGCTTTTGAAACCATTTTTCATCTTGTCCCCTTCCTGATTTGATGGTCTGTGTTTACCCTCACACTCAATTATACTCTCTCTCCTTCTCTCTCTCCCTTCCCTCCCTCCCTCCTTCCCTCCCTCCTTCCCTCCCCCTCTCTCTCTCCCTTTCTCTCTTCCTCTCTCTCTTCATATCTCTCTCTCTCTCTCTCTCTCTCTCTCTCTCTCTCTCTCTCTCTCTCACACACACACACACACACACACACACACACACACACACTAGGGGCTTAAGGGAAGGCTTAGCAGCTAAAGGCACTGGCTGCTTTTCCGGAGAATCAGGTTTGATCACCATTATCCTAGTGGCTCCTGGTCTTCTGTAACTTGCATTCCATTCCTAGCCTCTGTGATCACTAGGTATGCACAAAATACATACAGCCAAAACATTCACATGCAGACAAAAATGTAATTAAAAAAATAAAACTTGAATCTGCATTAGAGAGAGAATATGCACCATTTTTGTTTCCAAGTTCAGATTACCTTGTCTGATATGCTTCCAAATTCATCTATCTTTTCTGTAGGTTTTGTAACTTGCTATTCTTTATGGCTGAATAAAATACCATTGTGTATATTTACCATTGTTTATATTTTAATTCCATTTTCTTTCTATTGCCAAAAAAAGAAGTGGTAAGATCGGTGTGCATGTCTCACTGAGGTAGTATATAGCGTTCTTTCTTTGGGTGTATGCTGTGTTGTGGAATAGCTGAATCTCATGGTAGTTTTAGATTTTTTTTTAGAAAATTCAGCACTAATTTCCATAGTATCTGAGTCAGGGTACCTTGCACTAGCAGTGAATAAGGTTATTCTCTATACTCTTGATCATATTTGATATATTTTTGCTTTTTCAGTGATAACCATACCGACTGATAAGAGAGGAACTCTCAGTGTAGCTTTGATTTGCATTTCTCTGGTGCTTGATTATATGGAAACACATAAAAAATATTTGTTGTCAATTTTTTTCTTCTTTGAAATGAGTATCTGGTTCATTAGATTATATATTGATTGGTTGCACACATATGTGTGTGTATTTAGTTTTGCAGTTCTTTATATAATCTAGGTAATAATACCCTTTCTTAAGTATAACTGACAGAATTTTCTACCAATCTGTAGGCTGTCTGTTCACTCTGCTGACAGTTTCTTGGCTTCCCAAACCTTAATTTCATGTAGTTGATTTTATCAGTTCTTAGAGTTGTTTCCTTTGTTATTAGAGTCCTATTTATATCCCATTTATCAGTTCTTAGGGTTATACTGAATGCTGTTAGAGCCTTGTTCAGAAATATTGTGCCTATAACTGTAGTTTGAAATATTTGTCCGTAGCAGTTTGCGGGTTTAGAAAATTATTTGCTATTATTTCAATGAATTAATTGTCTACACCATTTGACTTCCCCCCAATTCCTTCTAATTCATGGATTATTGAGTCTCTTTAATGTAGTTAGACATTTCATATGCTTTGATCATCCATCCTATTAACGTTTAAAAATATGTTGTCTTAATGTATTGTCTTGACTTTGTCTTTTTCTTGAAACTCATCTTCATCTGCTCATGAAGCATTCTTTTGTAATTTCCCAGTTTGATTGGCTTACATTTCCTTGTTTCTGTTTGGTTCCTCCTCAGTGTCTTAATTTCTTGGTTGAGATTTTTATTAATGTTTTTAAATTTGTACTCCAAGTTCCTAACCATTTCATTCACTGCGGTTACTTTCTTGTCTAGGTCCTGAATGGGATCCCATATTTTGATCATCTGCTCAATTAAGTGACGTTTATGGCCACTGATCCTTTTTTTAAAAAAGAATCTAAATTCTTTCTTGAAATTTTAACTATCTTAGAGTCTTTGCTTTCTATTTTTGTATAGTTGAGAGGTTGTGGGTGCTGCTAGAGGCCACTTGGTTGTTAGTTGTCATTGTCCCTGACAGCTAGTGATAGCTAGCTACAGAGACTGAGAATAATTGGGTTTGTATCTTTCAGGTCTGTATAGTGGAAGATAGGTAGTCAAGAAAAAGGGCACTTGAGATAGATGTTAAGAGAGTCTGCCAGAGTGGTTCCTCATTTGTCCTGGTTTAAGGTAGTGCAGGCATACCAGCTTTACTACTTAGGAGGATGTGACTTTGAGCTTGAAATGGAGATAGCTTCTCAGAAGTGCTTTGTGATTCAACTGAGAAACTGTTATAAACATTAATTATTGCTCTTAAATTTTGTGCTTTGTTTGCATTTTTCTGTCCTCAATTCTTCTTCACATTGTCTTCTGGATAATTTTTAACTTTTAATTTAATTTTTAGTTAAATTTTAATTTAACATTGAATTTTTTAAAACAATTTTTAACATTTTAACTGGACTTTTACATTGTTTGTTTATATGTGTGTGAGTTTGTCACAGTATGTATGTAAAAATTGTTTTAAAAAAGACAACTTGTGGGAGTATAGTTTTCCTTTTACCGTGTGGGTTTCAGGAATTGAACTAAAGTTATCAAGCAATCGATATAAGCCTGTGCCTGCTAAACCACCTTGGCCCTTTGCTCTTTCTTGTATATATGTAACTATCCCATATAATAAATATGAGTTGATTGTTTTATGTACTTGTAAAGCCTTAAAAACAGTATCTCTAAAGTTGATTCTTTAAAATTGTGGGACCTGTATAAGTGCAGAAATGATTCCCCAGGAACTGTCTAGTGCCAACACTTATTTCTGTGGCCAAAAGCTCAGTTGATTAGATCATGACTAATGAGGTCTAGGTCATGAGTTCACTTGCTACAAAGTCCAGTTATCTTTGATCTGGACTGTGTGGGCCTAGATTGCATCTTCAGTTCCAAGTATCGTGACAGTGAGCACTTTTGGTCACGATAGATAAGACATGCTTCTAAGACCCCTTGTTACTGGCAAATATACACTTTGAATAGAAGTTCTAAAGTATCACTTCTATACTCAATAAGGAAATGTCATTATGTTGCTATGAATTGTATTCAGAATTGTAGTGAGTAGATGACTATGAATATTTTTTCTCAGGCATCATAAGCTGAAATCTGTTTTGTGCTTTTACACTGTTGCCATTAGAGTGCATACAGTTTGTGTATAAAATGCCCATGTGAGAATACTTGTATTCTCTCTTTGTGTTCAGAAGATTTCCTTATGTGTTGGGAAGGAAAATCTCTGTTCTTCTGTTGTGTCACACAGAATTAATAGGCAGCTAGTATTTGATCTCTGACTTAGACCCCAGAGCCCCACTTCTGTGTGATAATAACCACAATTTGCTAATGATCGTCCTAGGGGAGAGGGACTCTGATCATTGTCATGAGCTTTCAAGCACCCAGTACATGACCCTACAACCGCACATGCTCAGTTCTTCTGGTTCCCAGCATTCCCGTGTCAGCGGTCTCACTCAAGAGGGGATGACAGCACTCACAGGTGCGAGTAATCACCCATGAGAATGTGTAATCATCCTCATTTCTGAAACTAAAGTGTTTACCTGGTTCTCGCTGCGAATATTGACAATTACTGCCAGCCTAACAGGCTTAACGGTGTGGGTTAGTAAGTAGGTCTGTAATTCAGTTGAACAATGGAGACTACTGTGCAGTGCTGGGTGTTGGCACAGAATCACTTTTTACTCAAGGGAAAAGGTAATACAGTTCATTCTTCTCCTGCTCGTTTTATCCTTGTTCTTTAGGAACCTAAGTTGCATAATTTGTTTATTCCCTTGCAGTGGTTCTCCCAGAGACCTTTCTGTAAGCTTTAGGTCCTAGTTATCTCTATTTGTACAATTCCATTTTCTAGTCATCTGTGTTACCATGGTGGAACTAACTGAGGAATGTCACATGCCACAAGGAGAGCCCATTGCATTCACAATCTCTTGGTTTTCATAATCAGGCTTTTTAAAATACAGTTATTTTTCTTCATCACATCTCCTGACTTTTACCCCTCCACTTCATTCCTACACTATTCGGCAGAGAGGAAAGAATGATATAACCTATCCTATGACAAAGTTAAGACGTCTGTTTTACAAGGGGTTTTCTGTGTAAGCCATTAAGTGGAACATCTGTTGCTTAAAGGTGATCAGCTTTTAGGATACAGAGGGGTCTATGTGTTCGTATCTGTGCAGTATGTGGATTGATGCCTTCTCAGCTCTTTTTGTTTGAGGGTACATTTGTCATCAGCTCAAGTGTGAAATTTCCCAAACCATGTTTCACAAAATGTGAGTCCCTTAAAACCATACTGTGGTTACATCGATGGGCAGGATCCCAGTTCCTAATAGAGCTTTCAGGTTTTAAAAAAGGTTTTTAAAAGTCCTGTATTTAGGACAAAAGAAAGTCAGAATTTAGGAAAGAAACTAAGTACTTCCAAAACTTTTATACACTACACTTTGGGAGGTGACACTTTTGACATTTGTAATTTATTCAAAATCCATAAGCATGTGAACAGAATTGGGACTCAATTTTCTAAAAGTCACCTCTTGAAAATCCAGTGGTTAGTACATTTTCTGAAGGCCTCCATTTCCCTCTCCCATATACTTCAGATGATTAATAAGAAACCACTTCAGGTTATTCTTTTCCCCCTCAAGTGACACAGCTAAGTTTCAGAATTTGCAGGTGAAATTATATTTTCTTATTATCTTTAAAATCCTCTTTCCTTAGAAAAAAATGATTCCATAGACTCACCGTGACTAAGGAGTGAGGATGCTGTCTTCAGTGGCCTTCAGCTGATGCACAGGAGTGGGTGTCAAATCCACTTCCCATTTAGAGCTCACCCAGCATAGCTGGCTCCATAGGAAACCTTGGAGAGAAAATTGACCGTCTGGGAAAGGAGCTTGGATGTTTCTTTATAATTAAAGAAAGGCTTCTAGTGTTAGCTACAGAAAAAATTTCTGTCTCTTAAAAGATGAAAGACATTCAAATGTAGCTTCCTAGAATGTCAAAGTTGGTAAGATAGAGATCATTTATCCCCATTCCTTTTACAGACAAAAACTGCAGCTCAGATAGGTAGAATCCACATTTTCTTACCTCCAGCACGCAGTGCTGTTCAATGAAATGCAGCCTTTTGATTGTTCCTTATTTGGAGTTTAGAGGAGGAGAATGCCGGTTTCTGATGTGTGTGTGTGGATGGGGGGGATTGATTTCTTTCCTTCCCTCCCTCCCTCCCTCCCTCCCTCCCTCCTTTCTTCCTTCGTTTTTCGAGACAGAATTTCTCTGTAGCTTTGGAGCCTGTCCTGTAACTTGCTCTGTAGATCAGGCTGGCCTTGAACTCACAGAGATCCACCTACCTCAACCTCCCTAGTACTAGGATTAAAGGCATGCACCACCACTGCCAGGCTTTCTGTTTTGATTTTTTTAAAGAAAATTTTATATGAAGTATTTGCATAGTTCTTGTAGAAAGAAAAAAAACTTGTATGGCTAATTATTCAATAGTTCATTATTATTCCCATGAATATCTTTATGGTTTTTATTAAATTAGCCTAATTCTTTATATTTATATGATCTATTTTATAAATATTCAAGGAAAATGAATGCATTATTTAGGTAGAATTAGAATATTCAGGAAAGCCTACCTGTACTGAGTCTACAGCATCAGACACTGCAGTGTAACACATTCTCGTGTTACTATATATTTATAATACTTTTTATGGTGTGAAATTTGCAAGCTATTTTATTTCCCTAATTTATTCCTTCCATAACCTTGTTGAATTTTATAATGGCAAGCTTGTTGATGTGATATCCAAAAACCTTGATAAAATGCAAAGCACATAATGAGAGAGATTGTGTGTATGGACTTATACATGAGGCACTAGATGCTGAAAGAAGGACGTGAAGTGGTTAAAGTTGAGCTCCATTGGCTCAGTCATCCTAATGAATAAGTAAGCAGAGAGTATTCAGGGTTATGGTTAAAGTTTAGCTCGATTATCTCAGTCTTTCTAATGAGAAAAGAAAAGGAGAGATTAGTCAGGGTTATACTTAGCCATGGCATGCACACCAAGGCATGATGGGTGCAGATAGCATTAACTAGCTGAATTAAATGGGTGAGAGTCCTGGGATTTACATAGAACCTTAAGTTCAGCTCTGAAGAAGCTTCTGCCAGGAAATATGTACATATTCTTGCATCCACATCCATTACTCGTGCATATGGAGAATAATAGCAAGGTTTTGCTTTTGCTGTAGAAATAATACAAATAATTTCATGACTCAGCCTTTGGCAGTTTGTGTGAAACAAACAAAATGAACACAGAGCACCTTTTAAAATATGCATAAAACTGCCTAGAAAGTTTGCTGTTTCCAGAATGTTCAGGAGATTTCTGGGAAAATAGTACTGAAGCAAGAAATGAAGGATGCATTCAGTGTTTATAGTGAGAAGAACTCTTTGCTTTTCTCTTGGTGGTATCTTTTTTTTTTTTTAAATACATTCTTCAAAGCTGGGTGTGATAGCACATGCCTGTCTGACAGGTGGGAGACTGAGATAGGAGGTTCCTGAGTCCGGTCTATCCTGGACTGCATTGTGAGACATGCACAGTCTCATGAATAACATAACTATACAGACCAAATACTACTGCTGCTGCTGCTGCTACTACTACTACTACTACTACTACTACTACTACTACTACAACTACTACTAATAATACATTCTTGATATTGATTCAGGAGCTTAAGCTCTAGTAATAATGTCTACATTGATAGAACTGCTGAAATTAACATATGTTGGTTGGTATCTTCAGACGTGGCTTTGGCTTTTCCATCAGCCCTTCTTCAGCATCGAAGGCCCCATTCTGAGTAAGACAAGTACTGTGGTACTAATAAGTTGAGGCAATACAATCCTAAATCGCAACAGAAAACCTAAACCCCCCTTTACTATCTTTTAGGATGATTCCTTCTTAGTTGTTCATAGATACTTTTGATGTGTCTAGAACCTTGTTTTTTTCATGTGACATAATTCAGAACATGGATTGAGTTCCTAAAAGAGAGCCAGAACTATGTCTAGCTTGTATTGATATTTATTACCCTATGCGTTTTTATACAGCTCACTCGACTGTACTTTAATACCAACTTCAAATTGTCTTATTTTATTCATTGTTAAATGAAGCTACTGTGTATTCAGTGAACACAAATTGGCATGAACTCCTTTTTCTTTTAATCTAAATGTGATATCAACATGGCTATTTTTATTTTATTATATAAAGAACATTTTTTAGTTTGGGAGATTATAGCAATGATAAGAATTTTACATATATTTTTAATAGTATTTTTTCAGTTTTTTGAAAAAGTGTTCTGTGATTGTTTACGTCATTGTCCTAAACTAAAATTTATACCTGAATCTTTTGTAGTTATTTGTAGAGGGTATAATTTTTTTTAGTGTGGCATACTTCCTGAAGACTGTTATTCCTTTTTTGTGCTGTTTTTATTGGAAAAGTGTTTTCATATAATATATTCTAATCACACTTTTGCCCTCCCTCAACTCCTCCCAGATCCCCCAACATCCACACCAACCCAATGCCACACTTTTCTCTCTGTGTCTCTCACTTTTTAAACAAACAAACAAACAAAAACCAGGAAACAAACAAGACACACAAAAGCACAAAATCAGTTACCAAAATATACAAGCAAAAGACTAATGAGACAAAAAGTACACAAACAAAGCAATATGAGGCAAAAAGTGTAAAGAAATACCACTGAGTTCTTTTTGTGTTGGCTTTCTACTCATGGGCATGGGGCCTACCCTGAATTTAGTTAATATGCCCAATGAGACGCTATTGAAGAGAACTAATTTTTTCTTTGCAAGCTAATACTGATTGTAGATAGCTTCTTGGTTAGGGATGCAAGCCTGTGTTCATTTCCCCTTTTCATTGCTGGACCCCAACTGGCTTGAACTTGTTAAAGGCCTTGTGAGTTCTGCCATGGTCTCTGTGAGTTCACACATGCATCAGTACTGTTGTGTCTGGAAGACACTGTATCCATGCAGTCACTCTCCCCTCTGGCTCTTACAATCTTTCTGCATCCTCTTCCGCATAGGTGCCTGGGCCGTGAGCTGGAGGGTTTGATGAAGACATTCCATTTAGTACTGAGTGCTACAAAATCTTCCACTCTCTGAATATTTTCCAGTCTCTGTGTTAGTTCCTATCTACTACAAGAAAAAGCTCCTCTGAGGATGGCTAATTGAGACACTGATCTATTGGCGTAGCAGAATGTCATTAGGAGTCACAAAAAACTCTTATCTTGCTGTAATTCATATTGTGAATTGCAAGTTTTTTGATGGTTTAAATTTTCTCACTTAAATTTTAAGTCTTAGAAAATTTCACACAATTTCTCATGATTTAAAAAAACATAAAAAATGTTTATTAAAGTTCATAAAGCTGGATGCTATGGCCAATAGAAATTGTGTTTTAAGTTATTGGCTATTCCTTGTACTCACTATGCACATATAACTGGATTATATTGAGATTATAGATAGAAGTGAGTACAGTTGCATGGGATTACAGATATATGATGAACTTGACAGTAAGAATATTGGAAGGTGTGTTTTAGCAGCGCAGAAGAATGTTAGGAAAAGAAGGACAATGACATGTACGGCCTGTGAGGAGTGCGTGTGGTCAGGACGGACACATGAAATCAGCCTGAGATGAAGAGCTCAAGCTGAACGCTAAGGGCAAAGGAGGAGGCGGGGATAAGAGAGCTTTCCAAGCAAAGCCACAGGGGTGGAGAAAGTGGCGTCTCCTAGAGAAAACTGATGTGCAAAATGTCCAATGTGGTATTACTGAAGAAAGCTTTTAAGAATGTGACCATACCCGAGTCCTGAGATTATGTACAAACTAGCTCTGGTTCTTCCTATAATGTTTTGAGCATTTTTGAAGGCAAAGGAGAATTTTGAAAGCAAGAATCATAACAAGATTTTTTTTTAGCAAAATTTTCTTTCCACATTTGTATCTTAGAAAAATTCCCATGGCAGCAAAATTGAAGGCAAATTGGAAGAGAGCCAGGTTTGAAGAAAGAAAACCCATCAGAGTGCAACTATAATAAATAACATTGTGAATTAAAGATTATGAGAATGGAAACGAGAATTGTAGAGTTTCACGTTTTATTTAGAAGAGAATTCTTAGACTTAACTGGCTCAGATCAATATAAGAGAAGCATTAGCTTTAATTTCAAAACCTGGAGGTGGAAGTGCGGCTCTCTGCCCAGGTGAAGGGTATAGAAGAATAAGAACCCATGAAGCTGCCCGTGGAGCATACCAGTCCCTTTTTCTTCATTTTTCCTTTGATGGAAAATATATAATTCTCTCATAGAATGTGTGCTGATTACGGGTTCCCCTTCCTCTACTCCTTCCAGTTCCTCACCACCTCCCCTCCCCTCTGGATCTACTCCCTTTCTGTCTCTCTTTCGAAAAGAACAGACTTATCAGAGATAACAAACAAGGCAAAATAAAATATATTAAGATAAAGCAAAAGTCATCCCATCAAGGCTGAACAAGGCAACTCAACAGAAGGAAAAGATCCCTAAGAGCAGAGACCCACTAAGAACAACAATCAGAGACCCACTTGTTCACACACTCAAGAGTCCCATATAAAATACTAAGCTGAAAGTATAATATATATGCAAAGGACCTGATGTAGATCACAATGGCCCTGAGCTTACTGCTTCAGCCTCTGTGAGTTCATAGGAGCCTTGCTCAGCTGATTGAGAGGGCCTTGTTCTGCTGCTGTCCTCCATGCCCTCTGGCTCTTCCAGCTTTCCACCTCTTCTTCAGTGGGATTCCCTGAGCTCTGAGGTGAGAGATTTGATGGAGACATCCTTTTTAGAGCTGCTTGTTCCAGCATCTCTCTATTTCTCTCTCTCTGCATAATGTCTGGCTATGGATCTCTGCATCTCTTCCCATCTACTGCAGGAGGAAGCTTCTCTGATGATGAAAAAAGACACTGATTTATGAGTATAGCAGAATATCAGTAGGAGTCATTTTATTGATCCTTTTTTTTTTAAAGATCCATAGTGTTTTCTTTTACTCTAGGACTCTGGGCTATCTAGCCTCTGGTTCTTGTTCACCAAGCAGTGTCGAGTTCAGTGTTATGAAGTGGGCCTTGCGTAAAATAAGGCATTGGTTGGCTAATCTGACAAGTTCTGTGCCTCCATTGCCCTAACATGTGTTGCATGCAGGAGCAATTGTAGGAGACAGGGTTTGTGGCTGGACTGGTGTTTACATTTCTCCTTCAGTAGTCTTCAGAGTGCCTTACCACACCAAAGATAGAATAGAGAGATCCAGGCTCCATATTGGTACCAGCACAACATCTCCAGGTTCAATGAGTTGTGTAGGTATTTAGAAATAAGTGTTGGCTATTAGAAATTCAGATGTTAAAATTCTTAAATTAGAACTAGAAAATAAAAAGAATAGTATCCCAGCTCTGTGATAGCTTACCCTGAGCATACATGTATCATGAAGTACATGGTGAATGCCTGTGGTCTAAGTTAAAGTAACAAGAAAAGCAGAAACCACAACAACCTTGGCCTATCAAACATGCAAGAAACATGGAGATTAGCAAAGGGGTTGAGGGATAACAGTGAATGTAAAGAGTGGAAATGAAATACCACAGAAAGTAAAGCACCAGGCTAGTTGATACCCAAGTGCCAGGCTTGGCCACATGTGAGGGTGGAGTTAGAGAATAGCAAGCCCTGGAAATGTTAGTTTATCATTTGAAATTTTAAAGATATAAGCAAGTGAAGTGTTTGTGACTGTACTTTTTATATTTCTGTAGCCTTATAGCTTCTTGTGAGCTTTTACACATTAAAAAATTTTTTAAAAAAGCTTGAAGGCATCCTATAATGTAAGATGTCATCAACTGAAAATGAAAAATTGGGTAAACTTAATCAGAACAGACAAAGAAGAAAAGGGCAACATGGAGTGGTCAGCAGCATCATTCTGCAAATAGGTCAAAAAGAGACATGGGCTGAAGGAGCCTTTTAGCCTGGTATTTACATTTGATCACAAGTGACCTTATTAAAAGCCACTTCACTGAAAGGCTAAGGGCAGAAGCTTGACCAGACTTTTGGGGAGGTGGAAACTGAGTACGTGAAGAGCTGGCACAGTCATTAACGAAGGGGAGAGCTCCTGCAAAGACATGAGTAGTGTCTTAGCTCAAGACCTCTTTGGTGTTAAGGAAGGAATCCGCAGAAACTTGTTCATACATAAAGGGTAGTCACTAGTTTTCCATGGATGGGAAGTGGCACGAGAGACTGACTTGTCAGGTCCCAATCGTGGCAGATCTCAGTATTCCTAACGGTAGCTCATACATGAGCTTGTAAATGCAAGGGAAGAATTTGCAGCAAGCTGACCTGTTCATGGGTTGGAGATGAGCTCCTATGCAGGGTAAATATACTACAGTACAGAAACAAGTTAAGGTTCTCCTTAAAGAAACTAGCCTTTAATTGGGAGAGGAACTCAGTTCATCTATTGGTGGTAATAGTATTTCATAGAAGAATACAGAAGGTACCTGGTTTCAAAGGCGGGACATTAATAATGTGTTTTTAAAAATATTTGTATTAAAACAGTCTTTCCGGGCATGCCTCTAATCCCAGTACTCGGGAGACAGAGGCAGGTGGATCTCTGTGAGTTCAAGGCCAGCCTGGTCTATAGGAGTTAGTTCCAGGACAGCTAGGGCTGTCTCGAAAAACCAAAGAGAGAGAGAGAGAACAATCTTGATATAAACAAGTTAGTAAATTTCTTTGTTTTTCTTTTCCTCCTAAAGCCGAACAACAACTTATCCTTATACAGAAACACAGATGTACAGCCAAAACACTGGAGGAAATTACTTTGATACTCAAGGAAGCTCAGCACAGGTGACAACCGTGGTGTCCTCCCACAGTATGGTGGGTACTGGTGGTATTCAGATGGGCGTCACAGGAGGACAGCTCATCAGCAGCTCCGGAGGAACCTATCTGATTGGCAATTCGATGGAGAATTCTGGTCACTCAGTGACACACACAACTCGGGCCTCCCCAGCAACAGTAAGTATTTTGCATTTTATTTCCGTTAGCTTCTGTGGTTTGTATTGTACTGTTTTCCTCTATGGAGGGAAGCAAACCACACAGACTCAAGTAGGACAAATTGTATTATGCAGTTTTCATATCCTGCCACTTTACAGGATGTAACAGGTAGCATTATGAAGAACGTTACTGACATGTATGTCCTATTTCAGTAATTAGAGAGTCTTTATCAGTAATAGAAAACTAGATATAGAGATATGAATTTTCCTAATGTAAACACTGACTTTGCTATATTTTTGGGCTCATGCCTGGAATCTTAGCACACAGAGGTTGAGGCAGAAGGAGTGTTGTGAATTCAAGGCCAGACTAAATTATATACACCTGTACTATAGTTTGTTTATACATTTAAAAAACTGGTTTGCTTTTACAATAGAAAGTCACATGTACTTGCTTTATCAAATTTATACTGATACTACTATTTAATTTTTAAAAAAAAATTATGTGGACTACATGCTTGTTTTCTTGGTTCATGAGAGGCAGGGGGAGGATTGTGAGTTTGAGGCCAGACTAGGCTATGTTTTGTGACCCTGTCAGGAGACACGTTGCCCTGTGCTATATTTCATTTGCCAGAGTCACATTGCATCTACCAAAGAAAGCTCTGGGAAGCCCTGGTGACAAGTGATTCATATGTAAGACACCTGTGTCGGTGCTGTGACCAAATGATGGATGAAGACACATCTTCATATAGTACTTCTCAAACATTTAAATTTAAATATGCATTTTGACAGAGAAGGATAGCATGCCAGTATGAGAGTATTAATTTGCTGAAGTGGTTTCAGGAACATAGGATGTTATATATCATTTGATATCATCAAGCTGTAAGGTCAACTATATATAAAAGGGAGAATGATCACCTAAGACAAAATAGCAATGGAAATGAGTTCTTACTTGATTCATATGAAATAGTGGTTGTGGGCTAGGGTTGTACTTCAGTAGCATCGTGACAGTGCTTTGTGTCCTGAGTTCTACCCCTAACCCTGCAAAGAGGTGGGGAGTGTAGTGATAGGGTTTTGAATTAAGTGTATACACACTTTTCTCATTTTGTTACTATGTCTTTTGTTCTTGAAGTGAAATGAGGAAGCAGTGAATTAGGGAGGAAAGCAATAGCCGCATAAGGCTTCTAGTTTTTCACCTTGCGGGTTTTCTTCAGGATGTTCTGTGTACTTTGTGTTACTCTTGTGTTTTTGTTGTACTGATTTGTCCACACTCTCATCATTATTATTGACCTTTCCCTCATCAAATTTTGAAACCCTCTATTTTTATTGACTTCAGTGTTTTTTTAACACCAGAACAGCTGTTCTGAGTAGATTTTTTTGCATTTTTGTACATACTTTTGAAGTGCTTTTTATATGTATTGGCTCTTGCTTTTAATAATCTTACACTTCTAAATTTTTCAATCATACACGTGTTTATACAGACAACAAAATAAAGAGGTGACCACTAGTCAGCCATATCCTCTCTAGCCTTGTTACTCTATCAGTAAAACTCTAGCCAGTTACTCTATCACAAAGTGCTATAAAGTAATTTTTTTGATTTAAAATCATGATAATTATAAAAGAATTATGAAATAGCGTAAGCAAAACAGTAAGTTTATATTTATCACAAAAGGAAAATGGTACCGGTAGTTTATAGATGCCTATTGTGATACACGTCGTCAAATGTCATTTCCAGTGGTAAGGAACGATTTCTCAAGGCTTTGTGAGCTGTCTCGTTTTCACTTCATCTACTCTCTCATGCTGACATGCCTTCCTTCTGACCTCATCCTTTCCTACTTCATCTCTTGTGGCCATTCCCATTTGCCTTCACAACAATTCTAGCTACTCAAATATCCCCAATTACAACTTGATTAATGTTTACTTAATTTGCAAGTTCTGTTGCTAAATTAACTAAACATTATATTTCAGGTCATTTAAATATATATTTAAAGGTATTAAAAGGATTAATTTTATAATTTTTAACCAGTGGATACCTTTGTTTTTCTATACAGAATATGCAAGATGACATTACTCCTAGTTCTTCCACTATACAACTTTGAATTATTTATTATTATATCAGTTTATCAAATGAACCCATAAATAACTGAGTTATAGCAAGTAAGAATGGTTGGAATTAATTTTAAAATAGCAATTTATTATAGGTATAAATAAATATAGGTATAAATTTGCACTCATCCATTTCTGGGGAGTTATGAGTCTGATGTGTTTCCAGTTAGTGTTGCTTTCTTTTTACATCAATACTCCTTTTTTAACCGAAAACATGTAAAAGTTTACTGAGAAATTTTGTGTATGCGGGGCCTCACTGAAAGCCTAAGATAGTTATAAGTTATCTAAACCTATCTATATACATCTGTCAGTGTTTACTAGGTTTCTTGAAATGCATTAATAAGCTATATATTTGATTTACATCTCACCTCAATAATGCTGAACATATTAGTTCAAATCACAGTGTGTGATTTCCTTTATCACTTTTCAGTTTCATTTATTATAGCAAATTAGCAAAATTGTTATTTACCCCTGGAACTTTTCATACTATTCTTCTCTTGCCAAATCCTGAAAATCAATACATTTCTTCATTGTTTTGATGACTGGAAATCGGCATGCTTCTAGTTGGTGCTTCTTGCTGCCATGTGTCTTTTTCAGTCCCCAGAGAACCTTAGGCATGCCTTGTGAGTACAGTGTCTGGCAGCATGTCTTTCCACACTAGGCCATATGCTATTTAAGTGCAGTTTCTCTGACTGGTCTTGTTGTGCCTCTAACATGTAGCATAGCTAATATAATCGGCTATAGAAATTGCTGATGTCTTAGCCAAAATGCCTGAGTGCAGCAAAGAGACACCTCTCTAAATCTGCAGATCTCTCTTCTGTGGATTGAACCAACCTCACAGAAAATGCTTGGGATAAAATTACAGTGCATGTATATACTTTTTCCTTGCCATTCTTCCCCAAAAGATGTAGTATATTAACTATTTTCAAGCATGTTTATGTTGTGTTAGGTTTTATAAATAATCTAGAGACAGTGTAAGCATTCTGGCATGCAAGATAGCTCAGCAGGTAAAGGTTCATCCCACTAAGCCTGATAACCTGCATTCAGTCCTCAAGACTCACATGGAGAAAGAGAAAATTGACTCTCAGAAGTTGCCCTCTTACCTCCATATGTGGACATGCACACATATACACCCCCACACACACCTCACTTCTTTTGTTAAAAGAAAGTACACAAGTGTTCTGATAGATTGTATACAGCTAATCCCATATCTTAAATAAGGGACATCTGGTATCTGATGAACATTGATGAAAAACAAGGGGCAGCCTTAGTCAGCTGGGCACTGCTGGCGAGCAGAACAGGAAGTGCTGTAGCACCACCAGCTCACGTCATTCAGTTGATAGGAAACTGATTAAGGTCCTTGGGAAGACAGCTGAGCACCATAACTCAGTTCCAGGCTGGCAGTGTCCTACCTTCGTCCTCAGGTTATGCTCTTACGCAGTCCACTTGTGTCTGTACAGAAATATTTGCACTTAGAATTATTAGGAAGAACACCATGTCCTCAGAAGCTTAATGTGCAAACAGCCTCTTATGGCATGCTGTGGAAGAAGGTTGGTGATTTTACATAAAAACCCCAGTGGAGAAAAATCAAAGATCATGTGCTGGAATACTTTCATGCCTAGCCTAAAACATCTTATCAGAATCATCTTTGCTCTACTACAGTCATCTGGATTATCTGCAGAATTTTTATTTCAAGTATTATTTACTTTAACTTTATAACTTTAGATGAAAAAGCTTTATTAGGGTGATTTAATATTTCATATTTGGCTTGCTATAATGGTAATGAATTTTATATTATGAATATATTATGGGGCAAACTATTAGTATTCCTATTTGATGACAACACTACTGTTCCTTTTACCTATTATATCATGTGGTCATTAAGAACCCATATCTTGCCGGGTGGTAGTGCCACATGCCTTTAATCCCAGCACTTGGGAGGCAGAGGCAGGCGGATCTCTGGGAGTTCGAGGTCAGCCTAGTCTACAAGAGCTAGTTCCAGGACAGGCTCCAAAGCTACAGAGAAACACTGTCTCTAAAAACAAAACAACCCAAAGAGAACAGAAAGAACCTATATCTTTATAAATTATATACATGTATATTTATATATACATATATATTATAAAATACATACATACATAAGACATTTTATGCTGAAACTAAGATTTTAAGAAATAGTGACAGTTTTATTGGATCACCATTAGATATGAGTTTAGCTAAGTAGTAATGTAAATAAGTGTTTTAGTTTAATTCAATTGAAATTAGGGATCTATTGTTGCTATGTCACAGACCGTAAGGTTTGGGAATTGGTTATTGTCATGAGTCTGAACTCATCACACTCCCTCCCTCTGACTGTGTCACTGTCTTTCCTTCATTTTATTTGAAATTCTTGTTTTGTTTGTTTGCTTGTTTTGATAGTATCCTCATTTATAGAATTTAAGAACTTTGAAAATGAAACAATTTTCATGTGCAAAGCAAAAACTTGTGATTTCAGTGATATTTTTGTGCTCATAACAGCATATTATATGTTATACTTTCCTAGACAGTAAATGGCAAAGTGATTTAAGAACCTTTACTCGGTCCTCTATTAAACAAAATATTATTGGTATTTTTTATTTAGTTATTTTTGTTCTTCATAAATAAATAACATTGCATTAGGCATTTTGAGACTTGCTATAAAATTAATTTTAGGACCTATATGTAATAATAATTATATACATTTAAAAGCTTTTAGTAAAATTAGATTCTGCCAAAAGAAGCTAAATAAAATATGTTGATTATAATAATGGATATCTCTTCTAATTAATGTAAAATATAATATACCTTAACTATTTGGAGGAAACTTCAGTGGCTATCAATTACTATATGAATAAACCTTAGCTTACTTTATATAATGTTGAGAAATCTGATTCATTTTAGAATTTTCGGTGTTCTTATTTCCTTTTCCTGTGCTTTAAATGTTCATGAGTCCGTGTAATGTATGCTCTTTCTAAACAAGTAAGTATTTTCAACTGCACAGAAAACCACTTGCCTTATTAGTCCCTTGTGGATGTAGTAATGGCCATTTGTTTTATTTCAAATTTTGTTAATTTTTATATGAATTACTCAACCATTCTTAAATTGTGCATTGAATAGGTCAAATAACAAGCATGCTCTGTCTGCCTCTCTCCCTGGCCTCTTTTGTCTCTCAGTCTTTAGGTTTCATTCTAGAAATATCCCATAAATATATAAGCAGAACAGTTCGTTTTTTCACACAAATGGAAACAAAATAATTTTTTTATTTTTTTACCTCTAACAGTGACATAGAGAACTTTTTCATACCAGTATATCAATGGCTTTCTTACATTTATGAAAAATAATTAGGTTAAAAATAGCTGATTTGTCTATCTTACCTAAGAAGAAATGTTTAATATTGGTCTTTGAGCTATAGCTTTATAGTTACATAAAACAATGTAGTCACATAACATCAAATTTTATTTGTCTTCTGTAATGGTAAGCTGGGGAGAAAATAATTTTAAAGTTGGGAATATGTATAATTGTATATAAGTCATATTTCCTACTGTCTTAAAATGATTTAGCGTCCCAGCTAGCGTGTTTAAGAAAGCAGTACTTATATGAGCAGAAGCATACGTGATCTTAGCATTTCTCTTTTGCTAAGACCAAACTGAGCTTTAAGTGAAATTTTCAGATGGAATACCAGGAATCTTCTGCTGAAGGCTTTGGTGTTAAGGTTTTAATGGAAGGGGCCTCTGACTTGCTTGCAGTCTCAATCTGTGCTTCCGTGTCCCACCCAGCAGCTCCCACCCCCAGCAGACGAAAGCCAGATGCAGCAATTCTACGCTTAAGGCTTCGGCCAGTCTACTCCTAGAGGCCGCGATAAGCCAGAAGGCTAAGACAAATGAAATGATGGCCTCCAGTCTCCTACACAAACAGAATTTCCCCAAATTTTTAAAGACCTTACAGTAATGACTAGTTTATTTGGGGACAGAGATATTTCATATTGTAGCTGCATTTTAGACAAAATAAGTCTATTGTAATATTGCAGAAATAGCTACTTTTTATTTCGTATAAACTCTGAATTAAAAAGGTTACTAGCACTGGTAAATAGGAAAGCAGGTTGTGTCCCTCATAGCTGGTTGTATTGTTTTTGTCTTGATATTCCTTCAATTTACAAATCGAACTTCAAATCTACTACTTGGATTTACTACAAATTTTGAAAGAAAAAAATACTAACTTAATATTTCATTCATAAAAATTTGGCATATAGCTAACGTGTGAAATACATTGGTGATATATTAAAATACGCTGTTTTTATAACATTTAAGTCAATGTTAGACCCATAAAGCCTAATACTTCTTCCTGATTTGGTGGAGAAACGCAACACATGCGTGTGGATAATTAGCAGTTCTCCAGAGAGCAGGATTTTCTCATGTGCTCATGTGTATGAGTTCAGCTTCCACAACATAGAGTGCTACTACGTTTACTGTGTACATAGTTACAGTTGCGTTTGCCATCCACAGAAGTAGCTCCTTTATTCTGTTATATTTTCCTTCTGTAGCTAGGGTTCAATTCTAACTGCAGTGAATTTTATAGGCTAGAAGTTTTGTTATGTATTCAAAGATTATTAGAAATAATTTTACACATTCATTTATAAACTTTTTCGTGTATGTTTAATGAGTTTTCTATTTGACTTATAAGAAAGATAAGACCATTCCTCTCTTAATATATTTATTGTATAGCCAAGGTGGCCTCAGGTTATTGATCCCTGGCTTCAGAGCCCTGGATGCTAGATTTATACACATGTGCTATCACACATAGATAACATGATTTCCTTAATATGCTTTCAAAAGTACAGGAAAGATACAAAAAGCAAGAGATGGCAACAAAACATGAAAATGAAAGGGAAATTAAAAAATCAGAATTTGAGTTGATGTGGTGGTATCTGATAAATTACAGAGAATCAGATGAAACCATTTAAGAGATTTAGTGAGGTAGCTTCAAATTCTGGAATTAATAGCTTCTAGATGTAGGCAGTGTTAGTAAATTTAATCAGAACAAAGTTATAGTTTACAGTTAAAAAGTGATTGTCTCAGCTGGGTGGTGGTGGCGCATGCCTTTAATCCCAGCACTTGGGAGGCAGAGGCAGGCGGATCTCTGGGAGTTCGAGGTCAGCCTGGTCTACAAGAGCTAGTTCCAGGACAGGCATCAAAGCTGCAGAGAAACTTTATTTCGCAAAAAAAAAGAAAAAGAAAAAAGAAAAGAAGATTGTCTTTTGAAGTATTAAGATTAACATTAAACCTTGATCCCAAGTTTCAGATAGTCTTCCTTGATTGGATATTGGAAGTTTTGAGAATGAAATGAGGTCTAAATTTAGTTAAAAACCTAAAACTATTTGTGTCCAGAATTTTGCATTGACAGTGAATGTTATGTGTTTGTATTCATGTATCTGAGTTTGAATTATTCTCTTATTCGGTATTTGTAGCATTTCACAGAAACATGTGTATGTGTGTGCTCTGGAATTGAGGTAGGGTCACATGCATAAAACTGTGCACTACCTCTGAACAGTCCTACAAGCTTCTCTCCATGAACTGCTGAATTATTAGCTGCTCTCTTCAACAGTGAATTTAATGACCTGGTGTGTTGTTTTCATAGAATATGTCAATGGAACTGGCTCTTGTTCTTTAAGACTAGAGTTAAAATTTAAAACTAACACCTCAGGCTTTATTTTTTTAAGTATTTTTTGTTAGTTTTATCCCCTCATATCATTTTAAAATTAGAATGTTAATTTTTTAAAATTTTTATTTGATTAATTTTTGAGTCACCAAAATTCTGGTTGTCTCCTAGTAATTTTGCTAATGTAAGTTCAAAGTTGCCTTAAAAATGCACAAAAATCAAATAATACTTAGACTTCAAAGTCTCTCTATAAATAGAGCATTTGCCCATTTATGCTGCTTCAGTAATAGTGACACTCTGATTCTAGCAAAGGGGAAAAACAACCTTTGACTGCATTTTAGTGCAGCTTCCTGAAATGTGAGTATATACTCTAGGGAGCATCCCTGAGCCTCGTTTCCAGAGCTCTGACTTAGTGACTGTTGGGAAGGGGCCCGGAATTTGCAATCCTAACAAATTATAGTAATCACTGCTATTGCAGGGGTTATATAGACTTTATACAATAGTGAAGATGTTCTTAGCACTCAGAATAAACTAGAAAAAGCTAGATTCATTTTCAAATATAAGCTTGATCTTAAACCCTGTTACTTAATGCTAACTCAGCAGAGTCCTAAAGAATAATTCTAGCCCCTGGCTTCTCTAGTGGATATATCATCATAAACTGATTATATATATCAGCCTCATAGATGGTGAAGCTGTAAGTTCACAGAGTAATCAGGCCCAACAAAGACAATGCTTTGGTTCTAGTCCACCATCTAAATTTAAACACCAACTGTTATCAGAACACATCTGATTTATATATATTTCTGATCCAAATGTTTTTTTCTTTTTCTCCTAAATACTTTCAGAAGAACTTCAGGTAATAATAATAAAATAATATCACCTTTCAGGTAAAACATGTGTCTTAGTTAAGGTTTCTGTTGCTGTGAAGAGACACCATGACATGGCAACTCTTATGTAGAAAAAGTTTTAATTGCAGCTATCTTACAGTTAAGAAATTTAGTTCATTGTCATTGTGGTGGGTGGTGTGCAAGCAGGTGTGGCTCTGGAGAAAGAACTGAGAGTTACATCTTGATCTCCAGGGAGCAGAAGTGAACTGACACATTGGGCATTGCTTGAACATAGGAGACCTTAGAGCCACCTGTAGTGCCACACCTCCTCCAACAAGGCCACACCTACTCAAACAAGGCCACACCTCCTCAAACAAGGCCACACCTACTCAAACAAGGCCACACCTCCTCAAACAAGGCCACACCTACTCAAACAAGGCCACACCTCCTCAAACAAGGCCACACCTCCTCAAACAAGGCCACACCTACTCAAACAAGGCCACACCTACTCAAACAAGGCCATAGCTCCTAGTAGTGCCACTTCCTATGGACCAGGAATGAGTCTGTGGGGACCATATCTGTTCAAACCACCAAAAATGTGTTCATAAATTTTACAAATTCTCTTAAGTCATAAAACTATCAGTGAATTAAAATTGGAAGATTTTAGATATTACACTGTTTGTAAACCCTAAAATCTGTGTGTTCTAAATGCTTAGCTATAGTGGTCATTTTGTCACCCGTGATTGTTTCTGAATCAAGACGTAAAGTAAAACTGGCTCGATGTATTCTGGACACTTTCAGGTGTGTGGTTTTTTTTTTTAAAGATTAAAATCAGCAGCCTTTTTTGATCTCAGTTAGGCTCCCTTTAAATATCTTATCAGTATTGAATATTGATTAACATTTTCCCTAAAGTTACAGTTTTAAAAGCAGTACTGCAGTCAGCACTGCAGTTTCCTGGGTTGAAGGTAGGTAGTCCTTTGTACATTTTTCGGGCCTCTTGAGGGAGGGGAAAAAATAAACTGATGATGATTTAACTACTTCGTGCAAGGCATTTAAAACTTTTCAGTTTCCGTGAGACATGCCTTTACATTGACACCCAGGACTTGTGTTCATGAGTGCATATCAATATACCCTCATAGATGACTGTCTTTGTGCCAGTGTGGATAAACATATGACTGAAATCAAAGCTCCTATATATGTGCAGAGCCATGCTTGTTTTCTTCTCCATTTACTCTCTTTAAACATGTACCCACCTGTTGGGCATGTGCTTGCGGCTTTTCCTAGCAGACATTCCATGGTGCTGGCACCTCCAGTATTGTCCATGGCACCTTAAGCTCTGCTTTTACATCTTTACCTAGTGCTCTCTTCCGGCCTCTCCAAAGGGAGTCTGACCCTGCCATACATTTTATAATCAATAGCTATCCGGGACACTGGTACAAGACTTGATGACTCCCTCAGCCTTACACCTTTCATGCCAGGAAAACCACTACCATGTAGAAGATGCTGCTGCGTTCTGCTGCTGACTTTGGCTGGAACCTAGCTGTATCAGCCTCTGTGTACTGACCCTAAGGAAACACTTTCCATGGTCAGGGAGCCCCTTCAGTGTCCTTCTGAGTTTAGTCCTGATCTTCTCAAATGCATTTGCATTTTCACAAGTTCTAGCCTTTGATTGGTGGGTCTTATCCTCAGGTCGCCTCTGCTATTGCCCCAGTGCTTGGTGGCTAGTTTCTTTGCATCATTACAGCCTCTTTGGTTTATCGCATGCCTTGGCTGCAATTTTAAACCAGTTTGAGTTCTTCCTTGACAAGCTGCACATTTTAAAAAGACCTCTCTGCCCTCTTGTAGCTTTAGTTTGTGAGATTTATTTTTTTTCTACTTTTGATTATGTATATGTAGGTGGTTTGTGTGTGGGTGTGTATGCATGTGAGTTAAGGTTCCCACAGAGGCCAGAGAAGTCAGATCCTCCTGGAGCTAGACTTTCGATTTAAAGCTGCCTGCTGTGGGCTCTAAGAACTGAAGTCAGATCCTCTGCAATAGCAGAGAATACTCTTGAATTCTAAGCCATCTCTCTCGGCCCATGTGGCTTTCTCACCGTCAGCAGAGGTTATGTGTGCTGAATAATTACCATGCCTCAAACTGAATTCTATTCTACCTTAAAATTTCTTACCCAAAACACATTAGCCTTTCATTTTAAATTTATCTCTGCTTAAGGTTTCTGTACTAAAGCAAAATACAGTCAGATTCTTTTTTAGCATATAGCCTGAATGGCTTCTAGTCTAGCTCCCAGTACAGTTCTTCCAATCCTCTGAAACCTCATGATCCAGGAATCTCCTATTCCCCTTTCTCTCAAGTATCCTTTTTTTAAAAAAATTTGCTTAATTTTATGTGCATTGGTGTTTTGTCTGCATGTATGTATGTGTGAGGGTGTCAAATTCCCTGACCCTGGAGTTACAGACAGTTGTAAGCTGCCATGTGGTGCTGGGAATTGAGCCAAGGTCCTCTAGAAGAGCAGCCAGTGCTCTTAACTCCTGAGTCAGCTCCAGCCCACCTTTCCATCTCAAGCATTCTTATCCTCCAGCTGCCATCAAACAGCACATTACTATTTACTTGCAGCGTTTGGAAGCTTAAAAGGCAGCTCGGGGAAGGAGGGCTTCGTTTTGACTCACAGTCCATCATGCCAGGGCAGTAATAACGGCAGGAACTTAAGGTAGCTGATCATATTGCACCAGAGCCAGGAAGCAAACGGAGATGCACACTCACTCCGGATCCACCTTCTGTTTTCATTCAGTCCATTACCTCAACCCATGTGGTGCTCCTCATGGTTACAGAGTCTTCCAACCTTCATTATGTGATCTAGATGATCCTTCAAAGGACTGCCCAGAGGCTAGCCTGATCTAGATAATTCCCTATAGGCATGCCAAGGGTCTAACCTGGTTGAGATCATCCCCTATAGACATGCCCAGAGGCTTGTCTTCTAGTTGGTTTTTAGATCCTGTCAAGTTGATAATCAACATAAATTCACAAATATAAAGAAAAATAGTTTGAATTTAGAGTAATAAGTTCTTGGATTCCAATCAAATTCGGTGCCCACACAATCTCAAGACAGTCCCTCAGTTCCTGAGAGCCTTAGTTTTCTTATCAGCAAATAAACATATTTCGTGAAAATATGCCTATCTAATATGAAAATATGCCTATTCTATTTTATGAGATGGTTGTAAAAATCAAATGAAAAAAAAGGCTGAAAAATCCATCTGAGAGTCAAGAGAATATGCCTTGACTTATAAAGAAAGTAATAATAAATGGGATGATATAATTGTTCAGTTGTTCATGAACATATTATCACATTTACTTGCATGTACATGAATGTGTATGTAAACACATGCCAGAGGGATCGTTTTTTTCCATCCTGTGTGAATTATCTAAAATACTTACCATATCTTTTATTTTTGTTGTCAAGTAGGCGCTTACTTTCTTGGCATTGTGGTTGCTCCAAAATAAGCACTGTGTTCTAGTCTCTTAGTTACTTATACTAGAAGCATTTGAGTAGATTTTCCTGAATATTTTCTAGAGTCATTTATTTGACTTTATGTATATAGTATGTTGCTATACTATATATGTATGTTCATGGTTCCCATCGGTGTCAGAAGAAGGCATCAGATCCCTGTGAAATAGAGTTGTGGATGATCCTGAGCTGCCTGGTTTGAGTGCTGGGAACTGAACTCAAATCTTCTGCAAGAGCAGGTTATGCTCTTAACTAGTAGGTCAGCTCTCCAGCCCCATTTTACTGAAGATTTGTAGAAGAAACTGAAGACTTTCATATTCTCTAAAACATAATTGTGGGTCTTCTTTTCCATGGAGGTCGTTGGCTACCCGTTGGCTACTGGCTCACAAGGGCAAAGGGAACAGAAGCAGTGAGTAAGGTTCTGACTGCCTTGAGTATGGTGGAAAGAACTTCTGGGAGTCAGCTTCCGGGAGACAGCTCATTTTATTATTCCAGCGGTAAGGTATGTAAGGGTTCTTAGGGATATAGGCAAGAAAGGCTGATTGGTCATGCCACAGCACCTAATTGTCCTGCAGGCAAGAGGAAAGATCAGAACATTTGTGCTGAGTCTTATAGATTTTGCAGGGTGCTCTGTGCAGGCTCATCTTCCACATAAGGTCAGGCATTGGAGCTTAGGAACAGTCTCCAAATAAGGTTAGTGAGTGAAGAAGAGGAAGCCCTGCTTAGAAAGGGAGTCCTCCATATTGCACCTTGCTCAGAGAGCTATCCGGACATGGTGAACTGCAAACTCAATAGCAGGGTTCTCCAATAACAGTCACAATCGCTTTGTAGCACCCCATTCTGTCTATCCATTCATTCTGCAAATGAGTATTTGCCTCCAATCTTCTCAGGGGGTTTTAATCTCCTCTAACCTCAACCACTGAGTAGAGAGAGCACTTAGGTATGGTAGCAGCTCAGCAAAATAAGATGCCATCCCATTAGAGACATTCTTCTTTGTTAGAGGGCAGTGAGAGTAATAATTATAGCAGAGAACAGTGCCAGTGGAACTTTACTTCCATTTCATTGACACTATGCACTATTTTAGAAAATAGATTATTGATCTCTTTTTGAGTATGAACAAAGAATAAAAATACAGTTTTTTTTTCTTAATATCCAAGCATCATTGGCCCCTCTTCTCTCTGGTCTTCTTTCAGTCAAGACCTAGGTGGGACTTTCTCTGAAGTTCCTTTTGGGATATTGATTTGTTGTTGTTGTTGAAAGTGACATAGCGTGGCTCTGCATGCTTGGAGACCGCCACCTTATTCAGGACTCCAGGAAGGCAATGTAGTTTTGGTGCTGAAAATGTTTTCAGCCTGAGTTTTGAGCTGCATCTTTGTTAGTTCTCTCTCTCTTTCTCATGAGATAATACTGTGCCCACCTCAAGTTCTCCCTTAAGGTATTAGTGAATCTTTATAGGAACAATGCTGAATTTATTATTATTTCTCCTGGATGGAAAATACTGTATCTCCCTACTTCTTCTAAGTGTCAAATGCCAATTCCTGAGAAATCACAGAATATTCATTTATTGCTCTAGTCTACTAAATTTGCACATTTGATATATTTTTAAATGTGTTTTCCATCTTACAAAGTTCATGCATTGTTTTTTTTTTCTTGAACTAAAATATCCACATGTAATTATACTTATTGCCACATGGTCATTTTTTTTCTTATTTTATATTTCAACCACAGTTCTCTCTTATGCCCCCCTTTGCCTCCTCTTCAACCCCACTCCCCCATCCACTCCTTCCAATGGGTAAGGGCTCCCATGGGAAGTCAACAAAGTATGGCACATTAAGTTGGGATAAGACCAAGCCCCTCACCCCTGTATTAAGGCTGAACATGGCATCCCACCATAGGGAATGGGCTCTCACAAGCTAACTCATGTACAAGGGATAGATCCTGGTCCCACTGCCAGAGGCTCCACAGAAAGTCCAAACTTCACCACTGTCTCCCACATATGAAGGACCTAGTTTGACCCCATGGAGACTCCAAATCAACTGATCTAGAGTTCATGAGTTTCCACAAGCTGGTTTCAGCGTTCTCTATATTTCTCCATCATGATCTTACCTCCCTTGCACATATATTCCCTTCTCCCTCTCTTTTGGGGTCCCCAGAGCTCAACCTGGTGCTTGATTGTGGATCTCTCCATCTGGTTCCATCACTTACTGGCTGAAGGCTCTATGATGATAGGTAGGATATCCACTGATCTGATTGCAGGGGAAGGCCATGCTGACCACTGTTGCTAGGAGTCTTAGCTGGAGTCATCCTTGTGGATTCATGGGAATTTCCCTAGCACCAGGTTTCTCCCTAACCCCATAGTGGCTTTCTCCACCAAGATTTCTCTTTCATTGTTTTTCCTCTCCATCCTCCCCCCCCACCTGTCCCTGTTCCCCAAAAGCTCACGGCTGCCTCATAATGTGAAATGCATTTACTCTATCCACAAAAGTCTCCAAAGTCATCCTGTTCTCACCCCCATCCACCTCTCCAGCCCACCACATAGTCATTTCTACTAATTCATGACTATATAAGTCAAATTCTTGTTGCTATGACAAACACATGAAAGAAAAGGAGATAGAGAACCAGGGGAAATTTATTATAACTCACAGTTTGAGCCTGCGGTCACCTGGTCCTGTGATGCCAGAAGCTTATGGCTGAGGAAATTACCTCATGATGGCCAGGAAGCAGAAAAAATAGGCAACCAAAGCCACTTAGCACCTTCAAGAATGAATACTTTTCTTCTTTCTTTACATTCTATTCCTTCACATTTCCACCACTTTTCATAATAAGTCCAGTAGCTGACAACCAAGAAATCAGCACATGAGCCTCTGGAGACATTTTATAATCAAATTATTACATTCTGTCCCTGTTCCCCAAAAGCTCACGGCTGCCTCATAATGTGAAATGCATT
>PVIU01004569.1:0-124943 GCA_004026605.1 Ondatra zibethicus
TAACAGGTCACCCAGTACCACTTGGTAAGCCCTAAACATACAAATAGATTAATTAGGAGATGTATGTGTGGGTATTAATGTGTAACAATAATAATTTAAGAAGAGGCCAATAATTTGAGAGTGAGTGACAGGAACACAGGATTTAGAGGGGTAGAGGGATGGTTGGAAATTGTGAAAATACAGCACTGGTGTATAAAAGAAAGAAAACAATAAATTAGACAGTGAATTCTTCCATCTCCCCTGATCTTCAGCATGCAGAACAGTTAATAGCTATGCAGTTCTTCATTCAAACTTTGATTTTGCAGGGTTTACAAGTCATTTTCACACACTTCATCTCATTGATACTTCACGACAGCAGTACTCAATTATAAATGTGGGATTGGGGAAATTGTTTTCCAGTGGACTTTAATAACCATGGCACGAAAGGGAGCTACCATGACTGACTACCTTCTATTCACTTTTTTTTTTTCAAACCTGGCCCAGGATTGATTCACAGTGACCTTTGTGCTCAATTCATATAGCAAAGAGCAGACTGGACTGTGGAGAATCAATCCCAAATCTGCTACACATTTGGTTCTATCAGCTGCAGGCTTAGCTATAAACACAAGACATTTACATGGGTGATAGATAAAGAAGAAAGTTTCTCTTGAAGCACTCAAAAGGTGATTTTCAAGTTCATTAACAAAGGGACATGTTGGGCTAGCCAGTCTAAACTGTTGTAATATTGAGTTCCCATGAAGGTGAATTATTGTGTCTCCTCTCTTTTAAGTAGGTAGAGATAGCCTTACACTGATAAGCACTGGATATGAAGCAGCAACTGTGTAAGGAATAGAAGAAAGCAAGACCCCCCTACCCACATCCCAGGCTAAAGGCCTGGTTAATTAGTGGGTTTTTTTCTTCTAAGAGACAATAAAGCTGGCATCTTGAAATGAGCACTGTTGGGGAGGAGGGTGCTGGAGAGAAGTTGGTGGATCTAATTTCCGTATGTCCACCCTAGACTCATGGAAAGACAACAGCATTGGTTCCGAAGAGCCGAATCATTGCTATCTGTTGTACTGGTTTGTACGTAATGAACTGTTTATTTTAGCCAAGAGGTTGCTTCAAGGGACCCATCAGAATGCCAGAGACTGAGTATCATTTCATTTCTCTCCCAGGGCACACTGAAGGGTCATTGACATTCTTCAGTCTTCAGCAACTTCCAAGCCATGAGAGGAAAACCTTTGCTAGGTGAGCAGGCTTTAACATGTGAGGCCAATGCTTCCTCTGACCTCAGTCTGGAACAGAAGGGATGCAAGCGGTATCATTTCCACAGCAACAAAGACACAGGAACAAGTCTCTGGCTCCTCTTCTGAGAAGAAATGCAAAGTGATTTGCGCTCTAGCTTGAAAGGTCGTAATGGTCCTGACAGCTGTCTCTCTAACCCCAGGCCAATCACGGGCCCTCCTCCACTCAGCTGCCTCTGGTAGTGGGCTTTGAGGAGAAAACTCTGGCAGCCAGTCTAAGACAGAAAAGAACATTCTGGGAATTTTAAGTGCTTTGGATCAGCGGTTGTCATGTACAATTGATGTTCATTTATATTTCACTAGCCAAAATCTAATGCTGCCCAAAATTGGGGAAGAAATATTTCAAATACTAATCAGGCTCAATCCAGCTTTAATGTAAAAAATGAGCTGTCCTACCTCTTTCAGCCCTGGTCTCAGAGGGAGATTTAATACTTCCTGACAGTGCCTTAAATACTCGCCTGTGCAGACTTCAATGAATCCACAGTAATTCTATCAGTTAAACCAGCTTAGGGTTCCAAAGCTGTTGCAAGCTCAGGGTGCTGTGGAGCGCCCTGCCATGGCATTCATCCTTTGACGGTAGGGTTAGTAGAGAAAGGGCCACTGTGCAGATGGATCACCACTTAACCATTTAACCCCTCCACCTGCTAATTATTGCTTCTGCTGTTGTTTTTAATCTATAATCGATCCCAAAGTCTCCCAGCCCCCCACCTTTCCAGGAAGTTTAATTACCACTCTGGGAGCCACACACGCTATTCCCAGCAGAAAGCTTCAAGGAGGGTCTAGTGGGTTTTAATTCTCAGAAGATCAAACCCTGAAGACGTCAGTAGGCTGTCATTAAGAACTGGCTGGATCTTTAGTATTTAAATAAGCCGTTTATATGCTCTCAGGAGCTCTCATCGTGTCTAGAAAAAAGAAGAAAAATTATCTTTGTTTTTCAAAGGGAAAAGTAAAATATGAGGTTAACTTTTTTTTTTTTTTTAGTTGAGGGGAGTGAAGTGAAGTGGCGGTTTCTTTAGGTAGAAATTAATTCTATCTCTCATCACTCCTTCAAGAATGTTAAACAATTTCTCTATGGCTTTGACTTTGATCAGTGTGAATTAAATTCTCCATTAAAGAAATCTTGATATACTCTACTATAGTTTGAATAGTTTGTTTCTCATAAAATAGTTTGTTTCACATTGAAATTTAATGTCCATGTGAGATACTAAGCTATAGGACCATCTTTAATAGGTGCTTAAGGGGTTGTGCTCATAAATGGATAAATCCATTTGTATAGTTAATAGATTGATGTGCTAATGAATTATCTTGAGAGTAAATCTGCTGTAAAACCCAGTGTAGTGAGCCTTTTCCAAGGTAGTCAGACTTTCCTTTGTGGGAATGCCAGGTCTCCAGTAATGGCACGGAGACTTGATGTTAATTATGAGAGCTCAGCCTTAGCTTACACTTGTTGCCCACTAGCTCTTATACCTTGAATTAGCCCATGCTAATCATCTATGTTCTCCCATATGACTCGGTTACCTCTTCTCAGTACGGCATGTCTAACTTGCTCCAAGCTGTCAGCAAAATTCACGGGCCTAGATTCCTCTTCCTCTCTCTCCTCGGAAATCTTGCCTAACCTTTTCTGTCCATCTATTGACCACTCAGCTCTTTATCAAACCAACCAGAAGGCCCCTTAAGCAAAGACACATCTTTACAATGTACCCAAATATTACACAACAAACCACTTTATTCTAGAGAGTTCCACATCCAGGCCATATGATGCCCTCCACTGCCTCAGGACTCTATCAGGCAGAGACCAGGTGGAACACTTCACCTTAGACCAGGATTCTAAGTCAAAGGAAAACACTTTCATTTGTAAGAGACCTACTCCATGTTATTAGGTTATTAATAGCAGGAAATGGGGTGAGGCCTGCTAGGTCGGCACTGCTCAGACTCCATTCCTACAGTGACTGAACAAACACAAGAGAACCATTAAGAATGAGTTTTCATCAGAAGATCAACCAAGATGCGCCGACTGTGTTTGCTAAGAGCTCTAAAGCAAATGTAGGAATGAGCCAGTTCCCTTTCATGTATAGGTGTTCAGATAGTCAGCCTTGCCTTATGAGGAGTATAGTCTGTGTCATAGCTTGTATTGAAATGTCTTCTACAGGCTTATTTTGAATGTTGGTTCCCAGCTGGACATATTACTTTGAGAAGCTGTGACAACTTTATGAAGGGACAATGGCCTACAGGAAGTATGCCACTGGATGTCGACCCTGTGGGGTATAGTGGTCATGGGCCCTTCTGCCAGGCTCTCTGCTTTCTGTTTGGCCATAACATAAACAGTGCTTTTCTACAATATACTTGAGTCTCCATGAGCTTCTGCCCAAGTGTGTGGAGCCAAGTGGTCATGGACAGAGCCCGGTGAAACTATAAACTAAAATAAATCTGTCATCCATCAAGTTCTCATAGCTGTGCAGAAAAATAACTAATGTAGAGTATGCTAAAACAGAAGAATGGGGCTATGGATGTAAAGTATTCTTCAGATGTTGGCTCTCCACTGAATCTGCCCATCAGAATCCTTTTTCTTTGTAACTATAAATAGTGCCACTACCATCCACTTATCACATTTGGTAATTCTTTGCCTTCTCATAATTTTCTTTGTAAATTAGAAATCATGGAGTGGATGCTTATTAACAACAACATTAAAAAGAAATTATCAAAGTAATGCATATAAGTGGTTGTGAAATCATAGCAAGTCTGCACAATAAAGACATTGCAGGGTCAAAACAGCAGGGACGATAAGGTGAGGTTTGCTGTGTACTTCTTAGTGAACATTTATGTTTCCCTCTTAGCTTTCTAGTAGAATTGTTAGCTTGCTTTTGACTACCTCCTAGGGTCCCAATATTCATCAATTGATGATGTTTTGTAATCCTGCTTTTCTCCATTAACACACTGCTCCAAGAGAGACAACAGTAACTAAATTTGCTGTGTTCACTCTAAGTGAAACACTGGATGCTTTAAGTAAGCTAAAGCAGTGGCTTGGGCAATTTTGGGGACTAATGCCAAGTTTGGATGCTATACTGGTAAGAGCTTTAAATTTGCGAGTCATAAAATAAAACACTTACTTCTCATTTTGCATTTTATTAGTGCATAGACTGCTTAATAGGATGCCTGCCATTTAGAATCCCCTTATAGGGTATAGGGAGCATAAAATCACATAGATATTAGTTTGCTTAAGCTACACCATAAGGCTGGTCATTTGTCCTGACCAAAAATTCACACTCAGTTAGCTTTCCAATTAGAATCGCCTTCTTCCACAGGTGCTTAGACTATCTCAATCTCCCAAGAACATCACAGGGCTCTTAATTAGCATAATTCATGTTAAAATAGACTTGCAGTGGTAAAATTAATGACTTGTCAAGTTGCATTAGTGATGCTACACATGGAATTTACCAGGTGAAAATGTGGTAATACACAGTCACACTCGCTCTCTGCTATCACAGTCGAGTCATATAGAAAGTCCTCTATCTTGCACTCTAAACAAACTGTCTGGAAGCTGCTTTCTAGACTGTGCTGTGTTGGTCACGGACTGAATCCTCAGTCTCCCAGGGATGTGATGGCTCCTCTAAGGTTAACTGAACAGAGTCTCTAGAATTTGGTCCAATGGACCTCAAGGAAACACTACAGGTACCATTTGTTAGACTATCTGAAGGCCTAGAGCTAGGATGTCATCAAACTTGTAGAATAGATTGTATTGCGGGATTGTATTTGGCTCCTATTAAATTTTCAATATTTGCTTCTATCTAAAGTCAAATTTGCTTGGGGAATTTAACTTTAATATAAACCAACAAAGACGTTTTAGGGAGACTGGACACTCACTGCCCATCTTTAATTGTTAGTGATTACTGTTATCCACAAAAAGCTCATTATTTCTCTTCTCTCAGTACTTAATCTCTCTTTAGCTTTGTCCCATATAAACAGATAAATTTGTGTATAAATATGTGCATACACGCACACACACATATATATATATATATGTCATAAATTCTCCCAGGAAAATTCCAAATGGAAAAGAACGGGCTGAGGAAAAGGGAGAAGAACTTGGTTTTGGAAACTCGGGCTGCCCAGTGAGAGGAACAAGAGTAGGCATTTTATTGAGTTCTTGGAAGGATCTGTAAAATTCCCTTTTGGGTTTAAGATGGCTTTCCCATGTAAAATACAGATTAATGGCCAGTTTGTCTTTGGGAATATTCTGACGTTATCTTATACTTGTGGAGTTCTTCCTTGTAATGATAAGGGGATAAGAGATAGGCACATTCCATTCATAATTAAGGGAAGGAAAGAAATTGGGTAGGTAAGATCCTTTATTAACGACAGGAGAACCATAAAAACAATAATAAAGAAAAAGATCAGGAGAACCGTGTTGCTTGGTTCCATGATTATCTTGATCACTACTTTACTACCCCTTTGAGTATCTCTTCCTCCTTAATCTTAAGGAGGTATTGGAAGGAGAAGGTTCAACCTTCAAAACTGCTTCACAGTTGAGTTGGGACTGTTGAACCAAACTATTGGAGCAATGGGAATCCTTAAACATCTATTCATTGCGGAGAAGCCTTGTGCCATGGCTCTTCATCTCCCATTCTTCCTGTTCTTTAACGTTCCTCTTCTTGTTCTTTAATGTGCATGGATGTGCTTGTGTAACATGACGGGCCTGCTTGTTGGGGTTTCTGTCCTGCCCAGTTCCCGCAATCTTTAGGTCCCAAAGAAAATCACACAGAGAATCTACATTAGGTATAAACTGATTGGCCCAATAGCTCAGCCTTTGTAGTAGCTCTTATAACATATATTAGCCCATAATTCTTATTTATGTTAGCCACATGGCTCAGTACCTTTTTCAGCAGGGCATGTCACATTCTGCTTCTTCAGTGTCTAGACAGGACTGTGGGAGGGAGCTTCCTACTTCCCAGAATTCACCTATTCTCATTGCCCCACCTCTATTCCTGTCTGGTTGTCTCACCTATACCTCCTGCCTGACTACTGGCCAATCAGCATTTATTTAAAACATAATTGACAGAATACAGAATTGTCCCACACAACTTCCACCTCTTTATTTTTTTTTTAACAAAGGAAAATATCCATAGTCCATTTTTTGGGAATGTGGGCAGAGTATTCCAGGCTACTTCCTGCTGGTTGGGCTCACTGATAATCTTATGGGGACCTAAAGAAAATTTAGAATTATGATCAAGTCCTGACTGGAGTACCCTGTGAGTCTCCATCATCTCAGGCAGCAGTCTTGAATCTGTTCTGGATGTAGAACTCAGACATCTGGGCCATCTGTTCCTACCGGAGATTTCTCAGGTGGTCTTCCTTGATCACACCTGATTTTTCTTAACTCAGAATGAATCCATAGCCTCTCATTTCCTGTGGAAACAAAAGCAAAATCTCTTCTCCAAAGTAACATACCTTTTGACTTCAATTTTGAAGTCAAGGTATTTTCAAAATACCTATCTTGGATTAATTTAGCAGCATTTATAAACAAATATCTTATAGCAGCTGTTGCTCCTTCCTCAGCATTCAAACAATTCAAAGAGAGCATAATAACATACAGTATCAAGATTTTCTGTGTGTTTTCCATCTTTATGTGGCTTTACTTTAACCTCTATTTCTTTTATTTTACTTTTAGCTTTTGAGACAGGTTGTCTGTATATCTTTGGCTGTCCTGGAACTCCCTCTGTAGACCAGGCTGTCTTTGAACCCAGAGATCCACCTGCCTCTACGTCCCAGGCATTGGGATTAAAAGAGTTGCAAGGCTTTACAGCTAAAGCTGATTCAGGAAGCCTCTCCAAGATAAGAGCGTTTGCTTGCCTCTAGCAAGCAGAGCAGACCCAAGAAATTGCTGCTACCAAGAAACCATGCACAATGCTGTCATTTTGTTCTAGAATTACTTCCCAAGCTGTCTCAGGCTTTATGTGGATGCAGTTGTCCACGTGGGTGCCATTCTGTAACATGGCGGGCCTGCTTGTTGGGGTTTCTGTCCTGCCCAGTTCCCACAGTCTTTAGGTCCCAAAGAAAATCACACAGAGAATCTACATTAGGTATAAACTGATTGGCCCATTAGCTCAGGCTTCATAGTAGCTCTTATAACATATATTAGCCCATTATTCTTATTTATGTTAGCCACATGGCTCAGTACCTTTTTCAGCAGGGCATGTTACATCCTGCTTCTTCCGTGTCTAGACAGGACTGCGGGAGGGAGCTTCCTGATTCCCAGAATTCTCCTGTTCTCATTGTCCCACTTCTACTTCCTGTCTGGTTGTCTCACCTATACTTTCTGCCTGGCTACTGGCCAATCAGTGTTTATTTAAAACATAATTGACAGAATACAGAATTGTCCCATACCATGTTTGTCTGCATATATCTCTATGCACTATTTACATGCATGCATGGTGCCCACAGAAGCCAGAAGAGGGCAGCAGATCTCCTAGAACCAGAGTCATAGATGATTGTAAGATGCTATATGCATGCTAGGAATTGAACCCAGGCCTTCTGGGAAAGCAGACTCTTACCAAATGAGCAATCTTTCAGCTCCATTCTATTCCAGATGTTCTTGATGACTCCCATTATTAACATATGGTGATAGACATAGATCTCCACATAATAGGTTCTGTGTGAATCTGTGGGATTCAACACATGCATAGGGTTTACCTACATTAGCATCCATGTTAGGATTGTCTAACTATTGCTTGATTATTTTCTCCTCAGTCTCAGAGGCTTTTTAGGATTTCTCCAATCCCTCCATTGGAACTATAAAGATCCTATAAATGTTTGATGAATACATCCTGCTAATTTTTTTTCTGTGAGTGTTGGGAGCTTTGTGGCCTACCTTTGGCCACATATGAATGGGTCTCCAAGAGGTAGGACCCATGAAAATGATCTTTCACTCAGCAAGAACTAAAGGTCCTCAGGCCAGTGCAGAACACTGCAGAGGCTGTGCAGCCTGCATGATCTCCTCTCTCATAACATTGATGATTTTCTTGGTGGTTTTAGTGTCACTTTGTCAGTCTCGCATGGGACAGATGTGAGTATTCCTGGAAACCCTTTTTTCTCCAATATTCCCCCCTAAAATTCTTTGGGAACTAATGCATCTCAGATTTCTTAGGCATGTAGGATCCTTTTGCATGACAAGGGAACAGATGAAGAAATACAAGCTAAGTGTATTCCAGTAGTTTATGGCAAATCACTCCTATTTCTGTAAATATGCTTTATTAAGTATCGAACAATTAACAGAGGTTAATCCTGGAGGGTGAGAAAAACGTGCTTGTTTTTGAGGTATAAATAAAGATTGCTTGTGGTATTGGGGGCTGGCCACTGTGTGAAATTTGTCTGGTGGTCAGACAATTCTTCTGCTGATGTTCCTTCCCCATCTCAGAACCTGAACCAGGGCTGCAGTGGGACCTTGGCACATGAGCCAGAATCAACCCATTTGGAATAATTCACAAGAATAGAACACAGATATAGATAGCTGGGGTATGTCATAGATAGATAAGATTTTGGTGAGAGTAATAATGAATACATATGAAAAAACCTTGGGTTCTGTTTGGTTATACAAAAAAAAACCATTCAGTAATAATCAAGGAACATTGAAATAAGCCACCATGACCTTTTGCCTCATCTAATAAACTAGAGGTAGACATTCCAAAGCTGAGTGATTCCATTAGATATCCAAGATCTATCAAACTTCACTGTTGCCATTTCTTTAGTGGGTCTTGTCCTCATCCTTTCCAGATGGCTCGGTAACATCAGCTGTGTGATGGTGAAGGAGACCAAGAAAACAACTTTTGCCTTTTCATTCAAGAAAAAAAAATCTCTTAATTAAAAAGTTTCACCTACCTTGGCCAGAATTTTGACATCATCTGCTTTCAAAGGAATTTGGAGAGAGTGGTTTTAGACAGGTATTTTACCATCTTGAACAAAATGAAATACTGACATTAAAAAGAAGAAAATGAATATTGACAACCAACTATTATTATTTACCATTTCTGTATTTGCCAGTCTCTTTATCAGATAACTTACACGTCTCATATCTCTGCCTTTGTATAGTAACAACTATATACATAATAAAACTGAGTACCAAATACTTCTAATAATTTAAGAAAAAAGAAGTCAGAAATGGTGGTATACACTTGTGATTTCAATACTTAAATGTAATTTCAACGATTGAAGCAAGATTATATATTTAAGTCATTCTGGTGTACATACTGAAACTATATATGAGAGAGGAGGATGGGGAGGGAGGAAGAAAGAGTGAGAAAGAGGGAAAAAAGAAAGAAAATGACATTCATGATTTAAATCCAAGTTAGTTTGACTAATACATTAATGATAATGATAACAACATATAATAATAATAACACATAGTCAACATTGGCCAAGTGCTTGCCTCAGGTTAGATATTTCTCTAGGCACTTTTATGTTTTTTGATTCATTTCTGTACAGAAACTTTCTGAGGAAGCTATTTTCATATTAATTATTTATCAGGCAAGAAGTCCAAAGTTTAGATAAACAAAGAAAATCATTAAAGTCACATGAGTTCCACAAGTGAAACTCAAGTCTGAGTCTAGTTCTATGTGACTCCTTAGCTTGGGACCAGTCTTCGCCACATTTTTTGCAAAAATCACCTGTTCAAACTGTGTGTTTTCATCACCGACAAGCAAGTCAAATACGCATAAGGCAGATGTCTCTGTCCACTATGGCGAAATAACCAGACTGAGTAATCTGTAAATAATAGAAACTTATCTCACTGTTTGGAGGCTGGAGGTCCAGATTTAAGGTACCAATAGCCTGTGTGTCTGGCAAAGATTTACTATCTTCTGTTAAGATGGTGCCTCTGCTTGAAGCCCTAGCTGGTAGATGGGGTAGAAGAAAACAGCTAGTTCATCTAAACTCTCTTAAAAAGTAGACTCTTCATGACCTAATGACGTCAGCACCATTGCTGCAAATTAAAGAAGAAATTAGTGAGAGGTGGACCTGGGAATAGAAATAAAAAATTTATGAAATGAGGAGGTGAATAGTGTCACCTTGTGTAGAAAAAGTACGTGACATTTTTCCATGTCACCAATGCCTCTTGGCTTAGATCGCTGCATATTCCTGGTTAAATCACAAAGGCATGCCTACTGGAGAAGAGGTGGATGCTTACCACCTATTGACTGTGCTTCCATTGCTCCTTACTAACAGCCCTCGTTTTGGTAATAGCAGCATCAGGCTCACTCAAACCAACTCACCTTGACAGTCCTTTTTGGATCTATGACATGGCCACATGCCCAAAAGCTGGCCAGTGACATCTAACTAAACACAGAATTTGGTTGGAACTACCTGCAAAGTCATTGTTAGTTGCTCAAAAGAAGCAAGCTTGTGCTCTATTTGGCAGTGTGAATACTAAAATTTGAATGATACAGAGAAGATTTCATATGGCCCTCTTCTAAGAAAGACATGTAAATTTATGAAGTGTTCTATATTTCGTGCAGTTCCTGGAAGTCGGTCAACAGTTTGCTGATTAATCCCAAATACAAAACTGCTCTATCCAAATGCAGTGTGTGGCAGCCGGGGTTGAAATGATGCTTTCACTTTGGAAAATGGGGGTGGGAGGAGGTCAAGTAGCTCAAGCGTTTGCCTTTCTCAGTCTCTCAGCTCAGCCTGGAATGGGACTGTGATGTGCAGCTGGGCAGCAAGTGTCATATGAGAGTAAAAGTTACAGTATCACACTTAGTATGAAATGGTAGAAAGGCAATCAACCTGAGTCCCTGGTAGAATAATTGTGCAGCTTCCATACTGGCCTCAGCTGGCTCATTTTTACACTTACAATGAGTCATGAAAAATAAACCCCTTTTTAGGTAAGTCACTATAGTTACTGTATTGCTGTTACATGGAGCTGAAAATTCACAGTGATAAATGGCCATGTCCCCTACAATTAGGTTAATTTTTAGAAGAGTCATGTTCACCATAGGGCGCATCATTGTCATACCTCAGCTTCCTTGGTATATAGGATCAAGGCGATGTTTAGCTTGGAGCTAATGGATTTATGTCTCTGGTTCCTCAATCTAAAGGGCTTCAGTATAGTAAGGTGACAGCAAATCTAACCTTTGAGGCCGAGAGTTTGCTTCCCTACTCTGAGTCTTAGCTTTAATGCAACTACAACCTTAAATAGAAATGCCTGATACAAATGATATGTCTGGAAACATTTCTTTCAGGAAAGCAGAGCAAATAATCTCATCCTTTCCAACTTATTTTTGGGTGTATCCCCAGGCTTTTTGTATATCATCTTTTGAACAACACTCCCTTTCCCCGACTTTGGTCTAAATTTCATTTTATTTTGAATTTATGTGGTTAAAAGAGCATCCCAGGAGGGATCGTCACAAATGGCTATGCTCCCAGATACAAGAAGAGAACTGACAATCTCCCCTTCTTAGAACTCCCGCTCCAACCGTGGCCATCTCGTTAGCCTCGCAAAGTAGATCTGTGTTTTTAATTAGGATTTTCATTGATAGCTAAGTCTTTTCACGGCGTGCTGTTGGAATGAAGTCATAATCATCTCTACTACACATTTATTATGTATATATACATATATATACATACTGCATACATATTTATATATAAAACATTAGGCTTGTTGCTATGGAAATGATCACAATACTAACAAATTAAGCATTGTGACTCCACTGTAGTAAGAAATAAGAAATTCAAATGAAACACCAAGTAGTTGTTTAAGCACCAAAAGCTTTAGTAGTTAAATACATCAAGACAATACAGAAAACCACAAATTAATATCTAGGAGCCTTTTCCAGTATCAAAATAAGCTTTGATGCTGGTTTCCTCTCTCCACATCACCAACAATCTACATCTTTATTAATTAAGTTTGGCACTGGGTTAAGAAGACTGTATCTGCTGCCTAGTGCACACCGATGGTCCCAGCTCTCATTGTAAGCAGTTCCACCTCCCACAGTCAGGGAGAAGGATGTCATGGCGTTTTATATTAATCAAAAGGAGGACTTTTAAAAAAGAAAGCTCAAATGTGAAGTTGCCCTAACATCTCCTGTTTCATTCAAACAACATGTAGAACTACCCCTGGGGTTTTGAATATATTAACATCCTTTCACAATTAACCCTAATGGGACCAGTGCAGCATTTTCCCCAGCCTCTAGATTCAAAGCCGCAAAATGCATAGTGTTTAAATAAAATAGATCTCATTATAGCAGCTACGCCAGCTCTCTCTTCTTCACATACAGTGGATTGTACCTCTTTCACTGTCGTGCAACATTAAACTAGGAGCATACACAAGGATGACATAGATTTGACAAAAAATTAATGATTTGTACATCACTTTAATGCTTCAAATCTGCAATTCATGTATGCTAATTAGTTCATAATGGGCTGTTGAAGAACAGAATTGTCATCCTGCTGTTTCACAGGTTTCTGGGAGCTTCCATGCAGCACTGGCTTGCTGGGCTGGCTTCTGGGTCCTGGACTGCAACATGGCAGATCTATGATAGCATTCTCCACTGTCCCCCGCCCCTCCCTGGCACACACACACAATTGTTCCTGGATATGGTGCTTTAATCTATCAGAGTTACGATGGCATATCTCAAATAAGTGGTTCCTGGGTGCCACAATACATCCTGGGAGCCACGGCACACCGTCATTATATCTCAGTGATTGATTTCTAAATTTCAGACTGTCAGGCTATCCATCAGAGGGTAGCTGTCAGCTTCCGAAATGTATGGAGTTGTATTATGCAGCACATTTTGAGAATGTATCTGCAATTATTAAAAATATTATTTACAGATAAAAATGGCTGTAATACTTGGAAGGGGGGAAGCAGAATGATCGCAAAAATCAGCCCTTTTCTTATTGCATGACCATGTAGATCCCCCTACTTGAAGGGAATCAGCCACCAGTCAGCATGTCTGCTCTCAAAGCAAAGACAAAGGCTGTCGCAGTCGCAGGAGGCTGCTGTGTCACAGACGATGGGGAGACGCCAGGACTTGCTGGATTTGAAAGCATGCTGCCATTTATATTGGGAAGCAAACTGATTTTTCACTGATGCGGGCTCGGTCTGATGTGGTCTTCATGCCACATCTGCAAATCGGGAAATCCCAGCTACCACGCATGCGCAGAGAGGGAACGCCACAAAAGGAACAGGAATCAAATCCGGTAACAGTTTAGGAAAAATCAGTCAGGTTCTGATGGCTGAAATTCTTGTGCTGAAGACTTTTTACAGGAGAAAAAAATATAAACTAGAGATCATCAGAGAAAAACTGAGCCAAGCCAGGGGGGAAAATACTCCAAATAAGAGTTGAGCTGTTGAAAGAATTTTGATATTGCCAGCAGTCATTTTATAAGCAGAGGGACTAGAGACGTGACAGAAGGAAGTCTGGAAGGGCTTTTATCTGTCAGAATTTTGTTGCAGTGTTTATTTTAGGCCTGTAAGCAGGCCTGGGGGAAGATTAATTAATCATTATTGGTGTTTAGCAGAAGCTGAGTGAACGGAAGGGGCTTTTTAAAATTGATTTTATTGAGCTATACATTTTTCTCTGCTCCCCTCCCTGCCTCTCTCCTCCCCTTCAACCCTCTCTCATGGTCCCCATGCTCCTAATTTACTCAGGAGATTTTCTCTTTTTCTACTTCCCATGTAGATTAGATCTATGTATGTCTCTCTTAGGGTCTTCGTTGTCTAGGTTCTCTGGGATTGTTATTTGTAGGCTGGTTTTCTTTGCTGTATGTTTAAAAACCACTTATGAGTGAGTACATATGATAATTGCCTTTCTGAGTATGGGTTACCTCAATATGATGTTTTCTAGCTCCATCCATTTGCCTGTAAATTTCAAGATATCATTATTTTTTTTTTCTGCTGTGTAGTACTCCATTGTGTAAATGTACCACATTTTCCTTATCCATTCTTTGGTCGAGGGGCATTTAGGTTGTTTCCAGGTTCTGGCTATGACAAACAAAGCTGCTATGAACTTAGTTGAGCGCATGTCCTTGTGGCACAATTGAGCATCCTATGGATATATACCTAAAAGTGATATTGCTGGGTCTTGAGGAAGGTTGTTTCCTAATTTTCTGAAAAATCGCCACACTGACATCCAAAGGGGCTGTACCAGCTTGCACTCCCACTAGCAATGGAGGAGTGTTCCCTTTACCCCACAACCTCTACAGCATAAGTTGTCATCTGTTTTTGATCTTGGCCATTCTTACAGGTATAAGATGGAATCTCAGAGTTGTTTTGATTTGCATTTCTCTGATGCCTAAGGATGTTGAGCATTTCCTTAAGTGTCTTTCAGCCATTTTAGATTCCTCTGTTGAGAGTTCTCTGTTTAGGTTTGTACTCCATTTCTTTACTGGATTATTTGTTCCTTTGTTGACCAATTTCTTGACTTCTTTGTATATTTTGGAGATCAGACCTTTGTTTGATGTGGGGTTGGTGAAGATCTTTTCCCCTTCTGTAGGCTGTCATTTTGTCTTGTTGACCGTGTCCTTTGCTTTACAGAAACTTTTTAGTTTCAGGAGGTCCCACTTATTAATTGTTTTTCTCAGTATCTGTGCTACTGGGGTTATATTTATGAAGTGGTTTCCTTTGGGAAAGGGCTTTTTAAATGATGTACCTTTTCAGAGACATAAACTGGCATTCCAACTTACAGTCTGTACTTGGCTCCCAGACAGGAAGTGTGTATTCAATGTATTGATGACATTTTCTAATTCATATTTGTTTTGTTTTAATTTTTTTCTGAAAAGAAAGACTGATGTCACCCAGGCTGGCCCAGAACTCCCTGTGTAGCCAAGGTTGGCCTTAAACTTCGGATTCTCCCGCCTCCACCTCTCAGTTGCTGGGATTCTCACTAATACTTGAATTCCATTTTCTTGTGAGGAAACTCAAGTCACAAACTTGAAGCTCCACATAACGGTTGAGTTACTGAAAAGTGGAGATTAAAATTGGTATTTTGGTCTGTGATGTTGAATTATTTGGTAGGCTTAGATTCTGGAGAAAGTGTCAAGCTGTTTTCTAAAGAAATAGTAGCATGTGCCATCTCAGCCGCCATTTTGTGAGAGGCTTGCTCTCTTCCTCCACATCCTCACCAATACTTGTGTGCTCAGTCCTTTCATGAGATCTCTATTGGGAATCACTGGTCCTCTTCCCTCGTTGAGGTTTTCACCTGAATTTCCCTCAACTAGTCATTTATTAATTCAGCGTTGTTTCCATGTCATTGCTATCTGTTCTTCATGCTGCTCATTTTGATATGTGTTGTTTTTTTTCATTTATTTCTGAGTTATTAGTATGTAAGTAAGTAGGATTTTATCAGATATGATTTGCAAGGAGCTTCTCCAGATCTGAGGCTTTTCTTTCATTGGCTTAGCATCTTAGTCAGGGTTTCTATTGCTGTGAAGAGACACCATGACCACAGCAACTCTTATGAAGAAAAACATTTGATTGGGGCTGTTTCCTTACAGCTCAGAGATTCAGTCCATTACCATGGTGGGACATGGTGTTGTGCAGGTAGACATGATCCTGGAGAAATGACTGGAGTCCTACATCTTGCAGGCAACAGGAAGTGGTATGTCTCACTGGATGAGGTTTGAGCATAAATGAGACCTCAAAGCCTGCCTCCATAGTGACACACTTCCTCCAACAAGGCCACACCCACTCCACCAATGCCATGCCTCCTAATAGTGCCACTTCCTTTGGGGGCCATCTTCTTTCAAACCACTACAGCATCTTTTTGTAGACAAGATCTCATTGTGTTGCTCTGTCTGTCCTGGAACTCACTATGCAGACCAAGCCAACCTTGAACTCACAGAAATCTGCTTGCTTCTGTTTTCTGAGTGCTGGAATTAAAGGTGTGCACCACCATGCCTGGCTAGTAGTCTTTTTTGAAGGGAATAAAGCCTTAATTTTACCTATATATGTATATCTATAAAACTGTTTACCTGTATATCAATGTTTATATCCTTATAGCTCAAAGCTGTAATATTCCAGGATTCCTCTAAATAACAGAATCCAAATGTTCTCAAGATCCTACATAAAAATGGCACAGCACTTGTCCATAAGCTGGTCTTCTCCTCTTCTGTGCAGTACATCATCTCTAAGTTACTTGCAATACCCAGTATAATGACAATGCAATCCTTGTTTGAGGTATGCATGCTTGTTCAATTCTTTTAGTTTTATACTTCTGATTCCAGGTTGGTAGAATCTGAAGATATGGGACTTACAGACTCAAATCACCTACTGTACGTTTTCTGTTGTATTTCCTCAGCATTCTCAGATCATCTGCCAGATTTTTATTTATCTTACATTTATTTTGCTCCTCATTTTCTCCATCCTATGGTGGAGGGTTGGTGTAGGAAGTCCTTCTTTCTATGTGTTGCTTTCATTGGTTAAATAAAGAAACTGCCTTGGCCTTTTGATAGGGCAGAACTTAAATAGGTGGGGAGGACAGAACTGAATTCTGGGAGGAAGAAGGCAGAGACAGTCAGACGCCATAAAGCTCCTGTCTGAGACTGATGCTGGTTAGAATCTTTCCCGGTAAGCCACGACCTTGTGGTGTTGCACAGATTAGTAGAAATGGGTTAGATCAGGATGTGAGAGTTGGCCAAGAAGAGGCTAGATATAATGGGCCAGGCAGTAATTTAATTAATACAATTTCTGTGGATTATTTCAGGGGTTAAGCTAGCCGGGCAGTGGGTCGCAGCCTGCTCCTTCTACAACAGAGACTGAGAAGCCAAGCCAGAAGTGAAATCATCTGTATAGACAAAGACTTTATATGCACACATGCTCATAGCTGCTGTGTTTTTGAATGATCAGAGCATGACCTCTCCCCCAGCCAGCTCACACACACACACAAAGGCTCACCCACAGGTGAGTATATATATATATATATATATATATATATATATATATATATATATATATATATATATACTGTTCTATATTTGTGTTCAAGAGTTCAGTCTTAGAAACAGAAGGGTGTTACATGGGCCATGTGTGTGCCCCTGAAAGCAATTAGGCTGGTGGAAGAAGCCAAGCAAATAGAGGACACACTGTATGATTTCTTTCCTGTGACAGGACAGAAAATGATAGGCAATCTACAGGACTCAAAGAAGATTAGCAGAGTGTGGGTATGAGGTGGGAGAGGAAGAGGAATTCCAAGGACACCAGCAAGCTGTGGTGCTGATGAGATGCCGATTCACTTGATTTAAACTGAGTGCTTCAGGAGTGTGCATATATCTCAAAATTGGTCATATTTTAAACATTAATGTGTACAGTTTAGTGTAGGTTCATTTATCTTAAGAAAGTTGTAAAAGTCTTCCCCCTGTTATGTTTAGAGTCCCTTACTGCTGGGTCCACAGTTCCCCATGGCTGAGTCATAGTATAGAACAAGAAATGCTTCCACCAGTGACTGTTCAATTCAGTTTTTAAGACACAGTCCATTTCTCCAGCATCTCACTTCATTCTAGTGCATAGCTGATATTTCCAAGAAGGATGGAACAGATGTAAAACTTCAAGCATTATGTTCAAGAGAAGAAAGTAGTAATATTGCCAGAGTTTAAGTTCAGGAAGGGAAGAAGGACCCACCCAGTGCTTGGCTCATTGGCATTAGTATTACAAAATGACAACAGCAGAAGAGAAAATATTTAAACAATTGTAATAGGTATAGTTTACTCAACTCTAGAATACAAAGAATTCTTGAAATTTAATAGTAAGGAGAGAAATAGCTCCCCAAAACTAATTAGATATTTATGTGTGTGTACAAGTATATATACATATATGTATGTAGGTAGGTAGCTATGAGATATCCATTCATATGCTTTTATGAATGCCCAGTAAGCCCACTCAAAAGCACTTACACATCATCAGGGAAAATAAAGGAAAATCACTGAGACTACACATTCAGAGGGTCGCTGAAATTAAACATAATAATAACAGTACACGACGTTGGTGAGGATGTCGGTATTTAGAATTTTAATACATCGATGGGGGGATTTTAAAAATGATAAGATGACTTTCAAAAGATGTTTGAGAATTTCTTTGAAGAGCTAAACATGTATGATACCCAAGATCACATGATTTCTCTCCTGAGCATTTGCTTGAGTGAGCTGAAAGTGCATGCCCACACACATATGTGAATATTCATGGTGGCTTTATTCAAGATAACCCACAACTGGATATTCTCCTCCTTTGGGGACTCTAGCTTCTTGTGTGTTTGAGGTTTTAAGTTGTTCCTCAGCCCCGACCTCTGCTCCTTTGCTTTTGCAAGTTTTGAAAACAATTCTCTCTGGTTTTTATTTCAGGTAGCTTCTACTGCTTATGTCTTCGAGATTACAGATCTTTCCTTTTGCACTAGGTAAATACTTCCTCTCTCCTGGAGACCAGTTTGCACTGCTAGACAATCTCCTGGGTCTTTAATGTCCACACCATAATGTTGAGCAGTCTTTCTTTTTCTTTCTGAGCCTATGAATGCCGTTCTTTATTTATGAACTTTATTGTCAGTCTCATCAGTTTCCATTGATTGATTTCCCCCCTCATTATGAGTCACACTTTCTTGCTCCAAATGCTAATCCTGTTAATTTCCAATAAATGTTTGACATGTGAACTTTATATTTGAGAGGAAAGTTTGAATCCTTGTAAATATTCTTGAGTTTGTCTATAGAATGCACTTGAACCACTGTTTGAATTTATTTCTGATTGTTGTTGCGTGGAAGGAGAGCAGCCTGTCTTTTCGAGGCTACTTAGCTTCAGCACTGCAGTCAACCCTCCTGCAGGCTCTGCATAGTTTCCTGTTAATGATGAAGTTCTGCTCCCTGGCTGGTGGGAACAGGGAGCATCACTGGCTTTGCAACAGCACTTGTTATGAGTTCCCTACTCTTTTCAGGGAGGTTTTCCTCCAGGATTGTAGAGTGTACATGCAAACATGTACCAAAGACATCTCCGGTGAAGACTGAAATACGGAGGTCTGGGATAGAACGGTCAGTTCACCTCTGTTTTCTCTTCTTCCACAACCTCTAACTACACAAGCACCCTCCTCTTGCCCATCTTAGGAGGCCACTTCACTCTCTTATGAGCATTCCCTTCGGCACCATAGCCAGAATATCTAGGCCAGTGGTTCTCAACCTTCCTAATGCTGTGACCCTTTACACAGTTCCTCATGTTATAGTGACTCCCACCAAAAAATTATTTTTGTTACTATTTTATACTTGTAATTTTGCTACTGTTATGAATCATTATATAAATATATATGTTTTCTGATAGCCTTTTGGGGGTCCCGTCCCCCAGGTTGTACATGACTGATCTAGGCAATGGACACATCATAGGGCTCACTACCTCGGTCTCCCATACATCCAGACTCACTGTTTTTCATTGCTTGATGCCCAAAATACTCACAATGGTTGCATGATATTTTGTGTCTATTTCTGCTTAGTTATTTCATAAATAACAGTATTTGATTATCTAAGGTGTTATTAATTTATAAAGAAACAGGAAGCTTGCAAATCATCTTTGGGGTATTGAAGACTCAGGTATGAGGTTGAGAGAAACATAAAGAAGGCATAAGTACAGGACCAGCAAAAGCTTCCAGTTTGAAAACAGAAAAGGTAATTCTGTTAGACGGAAGAACACATTCTTGAACAAGACTGAATCCTGATCACAAAGACTGGGAAACTTGACTTTGCAGATTAGCCCAAGTATTGAAACGATCATGGGCTAGGAGATTATCTTGAGCTGCTTAGGTAGATCCAACGTAGTCACTGTGGTCTTTATAAGAGAAAGATGGAGGCAGTAAGTCCAGAGATGCGGACATAAAAGACAGAGAGTCGAACATGTAAATTGTTATTTCGTTACAAGAGTGAGAGTTCTTTGAAAAGCAATATGACAATGGTGGTGGGATTGTAGGCTGATGTGGACCCAGAAACAATATGACAATGATGGTGGGGTTGTAGGCTGGTGTGGACCCAGAAGCCAAGAACTGAAGGCAGCCTCCAGCAGCTGGGAAATACAAACAAACAAACAAACAAAATATTTTACCTTAATGCTTCCAGAAGGAAAACATCTCTCTTAAAATCTTAATGTAAGGCCAGCCATGACCCATTTTAGGCACTGGAACTCCAGAACTATATGAGAAGGTAAGGTTATGTTTTTGAGATTACTTAGTGATAGCATAGATAGTAACTAGGAGTGCTTCCTTTAGTTCTTGTACCAACAAGAAGATAGCCAGGGAGTGAAGTTTCTATCTGCAGGCTTTCTCACATGGACATCTTTTACCTGTTGGTGTATGAAGAACTAAACTCCAAATGTGTTCCTTTCTGTTAGCCACTCTTGATGGACTGAACAGACGGCAATGGAGGCTGGATCTTAGCCAGGTGCTTGTAGCAACACTGGTGCCTCTGCTGTCTTCGGTCCTCGCCTAAACCCAAATACATCCAGGCTCCACAGGAGATGAGGGAAAGAAATGGATCTGCAGACCCAAGTTAGATGCCATTAAATATTTTCACCATTAAGAAAATTTAAGTCTCCTCTTCAAATATTTACATTTAGAGCCATGGGTGTATTAGTTCCTTTTCATGGCCATGATAATACACCATGACCCAAGGTGACTTATAGAAAAAAGAGTTTATTTTGGCCTACAGTTCCAGAAGTTGAGACTCAATAATGGCAGCAGAGATCTGGCAGCCAGCAGCTGGAACAGGAAGCAGAGAGAGGAAGCACAGCATTCACTGGAACTTACTCCTGTAGGGCAATGAGCTCTGAAAGCCGTCCGGTGCGGCGCTGGTGATGGACAACCTCCATGAGCAGCAGCAGCTGAGGTCAAGTGTCCTAAACCCAGGCCTGTGGAGGGCAGTCCTCGCCCAAACACCACAATGGGCTTTCATAGTCAACATAAGGGATTCCTTATATTTCAGTTTTGGTCCTAGTTTCTTTCTAGTTACTTTCCAACACTTAAAATAATCGAATAGTAATTATTCAATGAACTTTTAATCATGAATTCTGGATGCTTTTGTGATATCTGTGAGCTAGCTTTTCCTCATTATGGCAAAACACCTAAGCACAGGAACTTCAAGAAAGATTTATCTTTAAAATTTTCAATTTGGGGTTCCTTGACCCTTTTGCTTTGGGCCTGAGGTAAGGCATAAGTAGAAGAAAGGGAAGAAGGGAGAAAGGCAAGGAAGAAAGAAAAAAGAATCAGAAAGACAGGAGAAGAATAGTGAGAAAGACAAGGGAAGGAAAAGAATTAACAAGAGAGAAGAGAAGACCCGGGGACTAGACGTCTCCTTCAGTGGCATGTCCCCACAGACCTGCTTCCTCCAAGGACATCCCACCTCCTATATGCCATTCAGCTATGAACTCATCCATGGCTTAATCCACAGATCCTGTGAGTCATTATACAGTCAAGTCTCGACAGCACCACCATCTAGGGACCAAACTTTTAATACTTGAGTTTCTTCAGGCCATCATCAATTCAAACCATTATATTGAAGTTAAGTCATAACCATTCTTTATTGGTGAAACTTTCTTAATAACATAGATAAGTTGTCTGTATGAAAAAACCCAAGTCCACTAAAGTCCTTCTGAGAGGATCAGCAGCCAGGGAGAGAAAATGCAGAGAACTGAACAGTCTCCTTTCTGGGCCAGACAGGAAAAGAACTGTGGGGAGACAATTGTCACACTGGGGTTGTAAATGTCTCCTTGTGTGTGGTAATGGCTACAGACAAGCAGTGAGCTGACTTGCACATGCACTGTGGTGAAGGAGAGCTTTGCCAACAAAATAGTGGTGTGCTGAGGCTGGGAACAGAATCTGAAGAAATCTGTAGAAGCACTGGGGAAACCCTCCCCGGAGGCAGCAGTTTGATTACAGGAACTGTCAGGCAGGTGACAGAACTTTGAAGACAAGAGACATTCTTGAGAGTCTCCTGCTGGGTGTGTGAGGATTAGGCAAAGACAGTTCAACTCAGGAAAACTCAGGTAGACAGAATTTGTCACGTCAGATAGTTCCTTGGAACAACTTTGACTTGGGGATAGAGACTCTGGATCTTACGGGTACTGCATCCTTAATAGTTGCAAAAGAAGACCCAGTCTACAACTTGGGAATGAAAATGAAAAATAAATTATAAAATCTAAGCCAACTATATGTGCATGGCCTCAATTCCATTACTTTGTCTAACAACTTTTGTGTATGTGTGAAGTACCTGTGAAGTATCGGGGCTACAAGTGGACAGCACAGACATGGCACACCCTTCCCTCGGCTTAAAAATTGGCCAAAGAAAGGTATCTTAGGGCAATGTAGTCACAAACACCAACGTTCTAGTCTAAGATCATGTGAACACGTGACCTGATTTTGCAGGCATGATAATTGAAAATCTCAAAATTGAAATATTTTCTTGGGTTATCAGTAGGCCCAGTAGAATCACAATCATGTCCTCCTACATGAGGGAGGCAAGGGGTTCAGAGTCGGACATGAAGATGTGACAATGAAGTTGACCCTGGAGTACAGAACTGCTTTGTGGCTGACTTTGAAGATAGAGAAAAATGTCAGAAGACAATGAAAGGAGGTGACCTTCCATAGAGGAAAAGGTAAGAGCATAGGCTGTCCTTTAGAACCCACAGGAGTGCCAAGATCTGAACCAGGGCACCTCTGCTGCAGGACTATCAGAAAACAGATTCTTGGTGGCTGTGTGCACACCGAGATTTTACACCCTTAGAGAAAGGTGGTCATGGAAGGGCTGTACAAATGGTTACTTTGTGAAGAATGGATTTGAGGAAGGAGAAAAAGATGCTAGGTGAATATATGATTAGCAAGTGATAATTATGCAAGCTTAGACAAGAGTGGCCAGACAGGGAGAAGCAGGTACAATTCTCAAGATAGCAGCCATAGAACCCAGTAATTGGTTGCTTGACTGAACCAGTGATTTCTTTTAATTAATGATGGGAGGGTGCTGCTCAGTGGTAGACCGCTTGTCTAGAAAGTATGAGGTACAGGGTTTGATCCATAGCACTTGCCCAATTAAATGCTTCTTGGTGCCTATTACAGGACTGCATCATGTGATTATCCGTTCTGGGATGTGTCTAGTTTGGGGCTAGCGTGAGAGTCTTGCTATCAGTGCTCACACCACTCCCACTATGAACATATAATTTCATTGGTCTTGGATAAATACCTGAGAAGGAAATTGCTGGATCACAGTGGGGGGTATATTTAGCTTTTGAAGAAACTGCCACACTGCCTCGCAAAGTGATCGCCTGGTTTTACACTCCCCTTGATGATGTCCTGAACATCATCATGCTGTAACGTTTCTTACCATGCTGGGGTAAGAAAGTCAGTATGTTTCTGTTCCCTTAACCCAAGGAACAGCATGTCCAGCTCCTTATCCCACTCCATGTTTTGTGTGCTAGAAGATACAAAGGGGAAGAGCAGGCTATCCTCCTCTGAGCGGAGTCTCTGGGACTTAGACTCTCTCTCTCTTTTTTTTGTTTGTTTTGTTTTGGTTGGATTTGGTTTGGGTTATTTTTGTTTAAATATTCCTTACATTGTTACTGATTCTAGGGAATATTTTCCTTGCATACTTGTATAGATGATACTTGACAAATCAAGCCCTGAGATAAAAGCAAACATTTGCACCTCAGATGATATTTATTCTCAGACAATACTAAAATTGTTTTTAGATATATTTATCTATGAGTATTTTGCCTACATGTATGTGTGTAACACAGGCCTGTCTGGTACCCACCTAGAATGGATGAGGGTATCAGATCTCCTGGAACTGGAGTTACAGATGACTCTGAGTCACCATGTGGGCCCTGGAAATCGATCCCCAGTCCTCCACTGAGTAGCAAATGCTATTAATACTGAGTCACAGCACTAGCCCTGTCTCCAAGACTATCTGAGACAAGGACGCCTAGATCTTAAGTTTTACAGATGTTCATAGCCTTCCAGGAATTTTTTCTGAAACCATGTGGTACCATGATTCTTTTTTTGCATTTTAATATTGTTTTTATTGAGCTATATATGTTTCTTCGATTCTCTCCCTTCCTTCTTCCTCCCCTTCTACCCTCTCTTATGATCCTCCTGCTCCCAGTTTACTCAGGAGATCTTGTTGTTTTCTACTTCCCATGTAGACTAGATTCATGTATGTCTCTCTTAGGATCCTCATTGTAGTCTAGGTTCTCTGGGACTGTGAATTGTAGACTGGTTTTCTTTGCTTTATGCCTAAAAGCCACTTATGAGTGAGTACATATTATATTTTTCTTTCTGGGTTCAGGTTACCTCACTAAATATGATATTTTCTATATACATCCATTTGCCTGCAAATTTCAAGATGTCATTATTTTTTTCTGCTGTATACATTTTCAATATCCATTCTTCGGTCAGGGGGCATTTAGGTTGCTTCTAGCTAAAGCAATAAAACAACAAAAGGAGATCAAGGGGATACAAATAGAAAAAGAAGAAGTCAAACTTTCACTCTTTGCTGATGATATGATAGTTTACATAAATGACCCCAAAGATTCTACCAAGGACCTCCTACAACTTATAAATACCTTCAGTAGTAGTACCATAATTCTAAACAGTCATATCTCTCCCACCCACACTTTCTTTCTAAATTTGCAAGTTCCTCCACCTCACCATTGAAGAGAAGCCTTCCTGTTACCCCTCAGACTCTCTCTCCAGAAGAGAGTGTATGAAGGAGGGCTTTGGAAAGCTAGAAGGGAGCAAACCAGAAAAGACCCCAGAACCAACAGGCTTCAGCCACGACTGTCAAACCAGGATGAACAGCCATTGGCTGGGAAACTGCATTCACCTACATAACAGAGCAATGAAGGAAGGACTAGGGCAGCAGACCAGACCTGTGGATGTCAAGCTCAAAGGCCAGAGGCTTGGGGGAAACATTTACAGGAGACTGATGATAGTCCTGATCAGTTCTGTGACTGAAAAAACTGGGAAGATGGAGAGAGGGGTTTTACAAGTGCCTTGGTGGGCTAGAAATTGGCCCTTCTTTGAAGGATTAGTTCTTATCCAGAGAACAAGAGCTATCCATGTTTAGGAAAAGGGGGACACTGGGTTCAAGGGTAGATCCTCCCAAATACATGTCATCTGAAGCTTGTGAGTGTGATTTTCTTTTAAAAAATGGTTTCTGTGGCTGCAATTAAGCTAAAGATCTCAGGACAAGATCATCTTGCAGTATGTACATGAGTTTTAAACTCAGGGACCAGTGTCATTCTAAGAGCCAGGACAGGAGTAGGAGGCCACAGAAGACAAACTTGCAGGCAAAGGTCCAAGAACTTAGGGCTATCAGAAGCTGGAAGCAGCGGAAGAATGTTCTTCTTAGTCTTAGGAGAAAACCATGTCCCACTGATATCTTCACCTCAGATTTCTGGGCTCAGAATATTGATGGAATTTGCTATGTTGTTTTGAAGATGCTCTACCTGATGCAACCTATTACACACCCGCGAAACCAATATAGAACAGAAAGTATTAATAAATTTGGCAGGTAAATGTTATTCTTGTTCACTAGGCCTAGGGGAGTGGATGTGAGTATAGATGTGGGAGAGACTGAGCTCCAGGCAGACCCACCAGAGTACAATCCAAGGACAGAAGACAAAGAGGCAAACTGGCTGAGACACATCATCCTGTGGAGCCACTCCTGGGCGACCCCAGACAGGAGAGCCTCATGGTACCTACTCATCCAGTCTGAAACAAGATCCAGCTAGAGATCCGGAGACAGCTACTCCGCACACTGTCTCTTTAGGTCCCATAAATACACATGGCTTCTTCATTTAGTTCAGGCTCATTACCAGTAGGGCAAGCCACACAATTCAGTTCTTCTAATCATTTTCCTCATTATTTTTTGTTCTGTTTTAGTTGTCCCACATTTCTTCCTTTCTGTCAAACAGCCCCCTGGTTATACGCTTTTCTTGTCACTTGCCTTAGGAAAACAGAACGAAACAGCATAATTAGCATTGCTTGAATGAAAGGTGTGGCTTGGGGAGGAAAGGTTGCTGTTAGACTCACATTGTAAACATTTTTTAACCTTTTGAGTGCACTGCATTTCTGGTCCCCTCAGGGACTTTTCTGTGGTCCAATGGAGCTCTGTCAGAAATGGTGACTCAGCCATAACTGTGCCAGAGAAGTTCAGTCATGGAGTACATGTGGCTGAAGCCATGGCCAGAGTAGAGCAGAGCTCTATAGTTAAACCCCCAGTGTGTGTTGTGCAGAGAAGTCAATCAGTTGTTTCTCTAGATCTTGTCTCAGGGGTCTATGCCAGGATTTTTGAAGGGGAGAGTATTTGGTTTGAAAAGATAGCAGTTCTATAGTAGAATATCTTCACTGATGGCATTCTATGTTTATGCGAGATTTTTGTCTGTACAGTCCAAGAAGAAAAGTGCTTTTATACTTGGTTCTCAACAGGCACAACAGGCTTTGGGGGTGAATTTGCTAAATTTAGCTCAAGTTTTAACTTGGAGATTGAAATGAGAAAGTTGGTACAAAGGGGATGGTAAGACACTGAGTTTTAGATGGTGATAGTCTGTGTTTATAAGTACAAATGTTCCCTAGCTTAATCCCTTGGTCCTGGTGCTAGTAAGGATGGTGGAAGGCTCTGCCGAGAAAGCATCATGTGTAAGTGGAAGGCATTTAGTAACTACTTACATAATAGATTCTTATGCAATAGATTACTGTGTGCACAGCTGGGGTGAGTTTTTATGCACCACAGATAAAATCTTCTCCTTTCTCCCTTTGAAGTCATTTGTGAATTGTATGGTTCAAGCAGAACCAAGATAAAGATACAGCATCCCTAAGTTCTTTACCTAAAACTCTCTTGGCCCACTGGAAAGCACCGCTGTGCCATCCTAGGGTTGTAGGACTCTTAGCTATAGTTTGGAGTATGGCAATTACTGTCTAGACACCCAGATCCATGTGTGCCTGGCTTCTGAGAGCCCTCCATCCTACTGAGGTCTCACACCCTCCTAAGGGTCTGGCATAGCCCAGCCTTGCAGGTGCCCTCAGTCCTGGAAAAACCTTTAGGAATTCAGCCCCATGGCTTCCAGGGTCCAGTGGACTCAAATATTTTGCTGTCAGGATTCAATTCTCAAGTCAGCACATGCTAGAAGTACGTTCTGGAAGCTGAGAGGGACAGATAAAATATTAGATGCCTAGTTGTGCTTGAATTTCAGATGAAGAACTAGTTTTAGCTCAAGAGCGATCCAGATGTGGCATACAGTACTCGGTTTGTTAAAGGGAGTTTGTGAGCAGGGGACACATGAAACATGCGCACTAGTGCACATTGATCACTATCAGAAATTCAATTTCAACAGGAGCTTTGCTTTTGTTTGCCAAACTGGTGACCCTGTCTTGTACCTTTGATCCATCTGGGCCTCAGTTTCTTTATTTGTAACATGGACACACACACACACTGAAGCTCTACCTCCCAGAATTATTACATAGAATCAATACTTTATAAAGTGCTTAGAACAGAACTTGGCAGATGATAAGTGTGAATAAATAATTGTTAAATCAAAGAACATCTACCTAATATTCTTTTCAGGCTGTCTACATGGGCTTTATATTGACAAATGTATGTGCTTTGTTTTACAAACACACAAGTGAAAGTTTTTGGAAAAAGAGATTTCAACTACCTTCCTGATGCTCCTTTTATTCCAAGCAGCCTCCAAATTGGCCCCCACTATTCCTGCGGTGGTCTCTGCTGTTACTTTAGATAATTACTTATGTATGGCCCAATCCCATTCCTCCCATTAACTCAATGCTAGTGCAGAATAGACTTTACTTTAGCAAGAAGTAGAAAAATGGAATGGAAGGGTAGGAGCCATTCTATGGGCTAGTAGATGGCAGAGTCTCTACTTCCTGGCCCAGAAGCCATAACGTCACTGACCGTACTTGGTAAGGAAGAGATAAGAGCATGGACTACCTGTGATATACTCTGCCATGATCTCCCACTTGTCTACTGCTGCATCACAAACACTCCCAAACCTAGAAGCTCAGAAACAGTAATTGTTTCTCCCCAACAGTTCTGTAGGTGGTATCAGATGTTATCAGATGTGCAGACATCTGCAGGCTTTACTGAAATTCTGAGCCATTATGAGGCTTATTTCCTGTTTAAACCTCTCTATGTAACTCCTGGGATTGCCTTCTTGGGCAGTTGAGTTCCTAAAACAATATTCCCTTAGTGAGAGTGCCAGGGCTCGGAACAACTAGACCTAATAAGGACTGGCCCAGGACTGTTGCAGCAGCTTTATCCAGTTGGTTACAATAGTTCTAGATTCAGTTTAGAGCCAACAGAAGAAAGTTCACATAATGCACAAATACCTGAAGTTCATTGGGAGTCAGCAAAATGTCGATGAGGACCAGTGAAATGCATTGTCACCAAGACTGAAGACCTTGCCTGGAGCTCACATGGTAGAAGAAGAGAACCAACACAGATTGTCTTAAGACCTCTACAGCTCACACTGTGGCACGTGTATGCACACATACACACATCAACACCAAATACACCGTTCTTTTAAAAAAATTATTGGACGTTTTGTAGTATTATTAAAGCAGTACTCTGTTTCAGGTATCCATTTCAATTAAATGCAGATTTACTGAAGATGTTTAACGTTCAGTGTAATATGTGGTGTGTGTGTGTGTGTGTGGCTTGTCTATTTCTACTAAAGTTCCCAGATGAACAAACATAAATTCTAGTGAAAAGCTTGAGATGAATACTTGTCATTTAATTGGAAGCAAAGGACTTTGAATAATACCCATTGGTGCTTCTCCTTGGAAGTTAATTTCTCTTCAAAGGTTAAAGTTAGGGACTCTGCATCCTCCTGACATCCTGAGTCAATCTTTTCTCTTTTCTCAAGAACACTAGGACAGCATTTGGACTGTGCAGTCAGTCCTAGGTTAAACCCTAGCTATGTGACCTTGGACAAGTTCCTTAACCTTTCCAGGCATTTTCAGTAAAGAAAATGCTAATCTATTCTTGCTACAGCAGGTCTTGGAACATAACAAATGTCCAGTGTCAACTGTTGATGAATATAAGGCTGAACAATGTTCATATCCCCAAGCACCTCTGAATGTGCTACCTTTATGTGACAAGAGATACTTCACATATATGATTAAGAATCATATATTTTATGATTTTTTATATTTATTTATTTTTTAAAATATTTGTTTTTATCATTTTAACTGTGTATATGCATTGGTGTGTATTTATGCAGGTGCTTACAGAGTCCAGAGGACTCAGATATCCTGGAGTTGGGGATGCAGAAGGTTGTGAGCCAGTTCATATGGGTCCTGAGAACCAAACTCAGATCTTCTGCAAGAGCAGTATATGCGCTTAATATCAGAGCCATTTTCCCAGAACACAGTTTCTTTTATTCCTTTAAATTGTATGTACATGGGGTTGGGGATGCATTCGCATGCATGTGTGCAGGTGTCCACAGAGTCCAGAAGACTGTGTCAGATCACTTGAAGTTGGAGTCACAGGTGATTGTGAGTCAAGTGATATGGTGCTCGGCACTGCACTTGGGGCGTCTAAAAGAGAAGTACATCTTCTTAACCACTGGGCCACCTTTCCAACTCAGTTACAGTTCTTGAGGTCAGAGGAGACATGAGCGCTAAGATCGAGCTTGGAGTAACAGAAGAAAGAAGCAACAGCTGGGGTATGCAGGAGGTCGCTACAACCCACAAAAGCAAAACCAGATTTGCCTCCAGAGCCCCCAGAAGAACCATACTCCTCTAGACACATTTTGAATCCGATCTCCAGTGTAGAAAATAAGAAATCTCTTTTGCTTTGGCCCAGTGACTTTTTGCTAAGTAATGACTACCGCAGTGGAAATCTAACTTAATGATGCAGATGATGCTGATAACCTCAAAGGCAGCAATTCTCGCCTGTAATCAAAAAATCCTGTGCTCCAGCCCTAGGCTGTTGTGTCAGGGAGGGGCCTTGATGACAATGAAGTGGTTTTGTGTGATGGATTCAATCCTGCCACTGTGGTTCTTTTTCTTTAGGTTTCCAAGATACACCTTCAGACATCAAAACAATTCTAACTGCTTTGCATTTATATTTTATGACTTGTTTTTCGGTATTTTCATTAATATTTTATTACGAACTCATGAGTTTTAGTTTAATTATATATTTTGTAAGGCTTTCGGCATGCTTCAATGTGACTTTCTCATATATTGAGACCATTTTGAAGTTGTACTCTCCTCGACTTGTAGCAGGTAAGAAGTGTTCAATGTTCCTCAACTATGACAACTCATGTATTAACTGCACTTTACAGTTTACAAAGCATTTTGTAGATCTCATCCTACTTTATTCTAGCAACATCTCTGAGCATAAACCTAGACTTGGATTCAGATGAGTTTGGCATAGACTGTAAGTGAGAGCCGGAATCACACAGACCTCTAGATTACACAGTGAAAACCTTTCAGAGACACTGCTCTGGTTTGGTTTCCTATTGCGTTGATAAAATATCCTGAGAAAAAGCAAATTCATACTTCCGGTACCAATTTTTGTTCTACTTTCATTTCTGTAATACAATACTCTGACAGAAAATGATTTAGGAGAGAAAAAGTTTAGCCACCTTGCAGTTCCAGGTTCCAGGCTGGTTGTAGGGAAGTCGAGGCAGAAGCTTGAGGCGGGTAGACCCCACATCTAAAGCTGCAGCAGAAGGGGATACGTGCGGCTGTGCTCAGACTCCAGAGAGTTTTCTCTGCTCTCACACAGCCCAGGGTCCCGAACTATGGAGTGCTAGTCCTCACTTTCAGGCCAATTCATCCCACATCAACTAGGTCAATCCAGACGATCCCCACTGGACAAGATCTAGATAATTCTTTACTGAAACACCCTTCCCAGGTGAGGCTAATTATATCAAGCTGGCAACACTCTCGCAGGTACCTTAAAGATGAAAAAACAAATGAATGAAAAATCAACTTCAAAACTGCAAGGATTAACCTATTTGGGTAACAAAGAATCTCCCTCCTCTTTACTTTGTCCCTTTATTGCCTGTTTGGGATCTACAGACCTAATGTTACAACTATGAAAATGAAGATGTACCACATCCTCATTTATCTCTGGAAGTTCAAGTCTGAGTCCTCCAAGCTCCGTTAAACAACGTCTAGTCCCACAATCAAAAAGAAGACATTGGTGTTAAGTGCTGAGTTTAAAAAATAGTCATCGATAAGAGATACATTTCTTAAGGACTTGGGAATGTGAAGTGAAGAGATATGACTTCACAAGCATGTGAAGCTCGATTTTAATTGAGTAAGCCCAAACCACTTATTGTGTAATAGAAACAGTGTCTGCGGCCTTTCAGTCCATTCCCTCAGAAGGGAATTTCTTCTAGTTTGATGGTTTGTTGTGATAACACAATGATCGAAAGGAAGCTAGGGAGGGAAGGTTTGACTGCAATTTACACTTGTAGCTCACATCATCAAGGGACATCAGGACAGGAACTCAAGCAAGAACCGAAACAGAAACCAAGGAGGAATGTTTCTTACCAATTCTCTCTGATTGGCTAACTTCTTTTTTAGCCCAGGCCCACCTGCCTAGGGATGGTGCTGTCCACACTGAGAGGACCCTACTCCACCAATTAGCAATAAGAAATGACGCCCACCCCCCCGACACACACACCCAGGCAAATGGGATCCAGAGACGTCTTCAACTAAAGTTCCTTCTTCTCAGGTGACTTGAGATTGACAATAAAAACTAATCAGGGAAGAATCTAAATTTAAGAGTTTGGTTTTTAGTTTTGTTTTTTGCTTTGGGAATGAACACAGAACAATGCTGGTGATGTTTGGAAATTTTTGTGGCAACTGTTATGCCAAGTTTACGGAGTCCCCCCAAAACCAACTAGGAGACCTGTTATCACTTACAAAGAGGTAGGAGATTCGAGGCGTGTCCCAAGAGAGGCAGTGGTCCCCTAAGGGGCACTGGAGGTCTTGGCTGGTGGGAGACCACAGCAGGTGAGAGACAGATTGATACCATGCAGAGGGAGCTGGGGTATTATAGGTCCATATTTCTATATGGTATGGCAGCCAGACTCTCCAGCCCATAGTTCCTACCTGAAGTGGTCACTACCCTTCCAGACAGGCTGTTGCTACCCTAACAAAAGATCAGGATGTTGTTTTGCTCCTTTCTTTGTAATTTGGAGGATGCCTGAATAGAGATGCTAATTCAAGCCCACATGACTGAGTTAGCATACTGACCAGGAACACTGGACAGCAACCACAGGTAGATGCTGAAGTGACTGAAAGCCATTCACCTGGTTACCTAGGAAACAGAATGCTAATGAATTTCCCCCTCAGTTTATGTTTTGATATATAAGGCTATTTGGAGAATAAAGTAGAGGCATTTTCAGGATGTAAACTCAGGATTTCATGAGGGATCACGGAAAATCTCCCTCCCGATTTAAGTTATGTGAGTTATGTCTTTATTCCCTTACCTCCATGCCGGGTCCAGAGAAATAATTTATAGTCCAGGCTGCCAATGGACCACAGCATCATGGTGCCCAACTTGGGGCTGATCTGTGAACCACAAAAAAAAAAAAAAAACCCAGGAAGAAGTACAGAGGAGAATGTGAGGAACCCTTGAGAAAAAAATTTACCACAGGTTTATACGTGAGTAACGAGTGCTCAGAAATAGAGAATAGATTTTAAAGAAGTGTAAAGAAGCAGAACAAAATTTAAATCAGGAGTAAAAATTTATATATAATAAGTTATATATATATGGGATAAGGAAAAAGTATTCAGTTATATATGTTGATAGCCAAAAGAAGTTAGAGGGGAGCAGAAACAATGGCAGAGATATTTAGAGTCTGTAAGTGTGATAGACGCAGAAATACAACTTTTATTGCTTGCTAAACGGGTAGGAAAAGTGAAGGAATCGCCTAGGTTACCGCTGAGATTGAGGCACCGCGTGAAGACACAGTAGCCAGCTAAATCTAACCCACCTGTGGGGAAAAGGCAAGGAGGAGCAAGAGTAAGTTGAGAGAACAAATTTAACCCCACACAGTCAGCAACTTAGAGTAGAACAGAGGAGAGGATTCAGAAATTCTCTTAATTTTATGATTACAAGTTAGAATAAAAAAGATAGTTAAAAATCGATGCAGTTATGCCCACCAGAGCTTGTGATGGCAGGTTGCAAAGGGAGAGAGACTGTGTCCTGCCCCTGCTGCAGCTTGACTTCAGCTGGAAGTTGAAAGGCAGGTTTGCATAAAAGGTAGCCTCAGACAACTACAGCTTCAGGACAATTAAAAAAATAAATAAGCAGGTTAGATACGCTTCTTTTACATTCCACAATTTTGCTTCTTTGTCAAAAGTCTGCTGTTTATAGGCATGTGAATACATATCCAAGGTAGATTGATATCAGTTCCTTTGATCTTCATATCCGGTTTTAATCTTTTTTCAGTACTGTGGCTCTGTAGTAAAGTTTTAAAGTCAGAGATTGTGATGCATTCAGAAGTTCCTTATTGTATAGGATTTTAATATTGTTTAGGCTATCCTGAGGATTATCTTTTCTTATAAAGTTGAGGATTGTTCTTTCGAGGTCTGTAAAGAATTTCGTTATAATTTTAATGAGCATTTGCATTAAATCTGTCGATTGATTGCGGTGAGACTGCCAGTTTTGCTGTTTGTTCTGTTTTCCCAAGAGAAAAAGAGGTCTCTCCATTTTCTGATGTGTTAAATTTCTTTCTTAAAAGATTTAAAGTTCTTATCATACAAGTTTTTCCATTTGTGTGGTTAGAGCTACTCCAAGATATTTTATGGTATTTATGGCTAATGTAAAGGATAATGTCTCTCATTTATCATTGGTGTAAAAGAGGAGCATTTTGGGTTGTTTTCAGTTTCTGTCTCTGACAAAGTAATTCTGCTGTAAACATAGTTGAGCACATGTCCTTATGGTATGCTTGAGCATCTTTTATATTTTGGCTCAAAAGGGGTATTGCTGAATTTTAAGGGAGATTGTTGCCTAATTTTCTGAGACTTCACCATACCAGCATCCAAAGCAGCTGTGCCACTTTGCACTTCCATTAGCAGGGAAGTTTTTTTTTCTTTACCCCACATTCTCTTCAGTATAAGTTGTTAGCAGTATTTTTAATATTGGTCATTCTTACAAGGATAAAATGAAATCTCAGAGTTTTGATTTACATTTCTCTAATGGTTTAAGGATGTTATGCTTGAACATTTTTTGAATGTCTTTCAGTCATTTTAAGTTCATCTGTTGAGAGTTTTCAGTTTAGGTCTGTACCATTTAATTTTCTTGGATTATTTGTTCTATTGATTACTAACTTCCTGAGTTCTTTTTATATTTTTAAAGTGGATTAATGATAAGTAAATATCTTTTCCCATTCTATAGGCTGACATTGTGTCTTGTTGACTATGTCCTTTGTTGTTCAGAAGTTTCTCAGTTCAGGAGATCTCATTAATTGGTTCTCTCAATGTTTGTGCCACTGAGGCTGTGTTTGAGACGTACCGATGTATTCATATACTTCTAATTTTTTCTTCTGTGAGGCTCAATGTGGTTGGTTTTATGTTGAGGTCTTTGATTCATTTAAACTTCAGTTGTGTGCATAGAGATGAATATGGAACTGTTTTCATTCTTCTACATGTTGATGTCTAATTAGGCCAGCATCATTATTGAATATGCTTTCTTCCAGTTTCCTATTAGCTAGGCAGACTTGCAACTTAAGAGGAGGATAGTTTACAAACTTTTAATTGGATATACAATGGTTAAAACCTTAGTTATAATATTCTTTTTCTATTCTTTTATTTTTCATTCAAAAATTTACACTTCCTCCCCTTCTCCCAGTCCCCTCCCACTCCTCCACTACCCCTCATCTCTCCCCCTGATTCCTTAAGGGGTCAGGGTACCCTGCCCTGTGGGAAGCCCAAGGCCATCCCCCCTCCATCCTGGCCTAGGAAGGTGTGCATCCATATAGACTAGGTTCCCAAAAAGCCAATACATGCAGAAGAGATAGGTCCCAGTGCCATTATCATTGGCTTCTCAGTCAGCCCCCATTGGCAGCCACATTCAGAGATTCCGGTTTGATCATATGCTCATTCAGTCCTGGTTCAGATGGATTTGGTGAGCAGGCACACTGTCTCAGTTGGTGGACCAGCCCTTTGCGGTCCTGACTTCCTTGCTCATCTTCTCCCACCTTCTGCTCTTCGACTGGATCTTGGGAGCTCAGTCCATTGCTCTGATGTGAATGTGGGTCTCTGTCTCTATCTCCATCCATCGGATGAAATTTCTATGGTGATGATCAAGATATTCATCAATGTGACTATGGGACAAGGCTAGTTCAGGCACCCTCTCCTCTGCTGCCTAAGTGCCTAGCTGGGGACATCCCCGTGGATACCTGGGATACCCTCTAGAGCCAAATCTCTTGCCAATCCTAAAATGATTCCCTTAATGTAGATATCTTATTCCCTTCTCCAATATCCACCCTTCCTCCATCTCCACCCTCCCGCTCCCCTAAGCTCTCCCCAGTCCTTCCCTTCTCCCTTCCCTCTCCCCTTTACCTACGCCCCCCACCCCCACCCCTACCTCACACCCTATCCCCACTCCCATACTTCCAACTTGGGTAATTTAGCACTTTAATGTCTAGTTTCTTGAGTTCTTCGTATATTTTGGAGATCAGACCTTTGTCAGATGTGGGGTTAGTGAAGATCTTCTCCCATTCCATAGGATGCCTTTTGGTCTTAATGAGTGTGTCCTTTGCTTTACAGAAGCTTCTCAGTTTCAGGGGGTTCCATTTATTCATATTTGCTCTTATTGTCTGTGCCACTGGGGTTTTACATAGGAAGTGGTCTCCTTTTTCCATGTATTGGAGGCTACTTCCCACTTTCTCTTCTATCAGGTTCAGTGTGGTCGGATTTATATTGAGGTCTTTAATCCATTTGGATTTGAGCTTTGTGCATGGTGATAGATAAGGATCTATTTTCATTCTCCTACAGGTTGACATCCAGTTATGCCAACAGCATTTGTTAAAGACGCTTTAATTCTTCCGTTGTATAATTTTAGCTTCGTTGTCAAATATGAGGTGTTCATAGGATTGTGGATTAATATCCGGGTCTTCGATTCGATTCCATTGGTCAACGTCTCTGATTTTATGCCTATACCAAGCTGTTTTCATTACTGTAGCTCTGTAATAGAGTTTGAAGTCAGGGATGGTAATGCCTCCAGAAGTTCCTTTATTGTATAGGATTGTTTTGGCTATCCTGGGCTTTTTGTTTTTCCATATAAAGTTAGTTATTGTTCTCCCAAAGTCTATTAAGAATTTTGTTGGGATTGCATTGAATCTATAGATTGCCTTTGGTAGAAATGCCATTTTTACTATATTGATTCTACCAATCCAGGAGCATGGGAGATCCCTTCCATTTTCTGGTATCCTCTTCGACTTCTTTCTTCAAGGTTTTAAAGTTCTTGTCAAATAGATCTTTCACTTCCTTGGTTAGTGTTACCTCAAGATACTTTATGCTATTTGTGGCTATTGTGAAAGGTGATGTTTCTCTGATTTCCCTCTCTGCTTCTTTATCCTTTGTGTATAGGAGGGCTGCTGATTTTTTTGAGTTGATCTTGTATCCTGCCACATCACTGAAGGTATTTATCAGCTGTAGAAGTTCTTTGGTAGAGTTTTTGGGGTCATATCATCTGCAAATAATGAAAGTTTGACTTCTTCCTTTCCAATTCGAATCCCCATGATCTCCTTATTTTGTCCTATAGCTATTGCTAGAAATTCATGCACTATGTTGAAGAGATATGGAGAGAGTGGACAGCCTTGTCTTGTTCCTGATTTTAGTGGAATCGCTTTGAGTTTCTCTCCATATAATTTGATGTTAGCTGTTGGCTTGCTGTATATTGCTTTTATTATATTTATATATGAACCTTTTATCCCTAATCTCTCCAAGACCTTTATCATAAAGGGGAGTTGAATTTGTCAAATGCTTTTCCAGCATCTAATGAAATGATCATATGGTTTTTTTCTTTCAGTTTATTTATATGATGGATTACATTGATAGATTTTTGTATGTTGAACCAGCCCTGCTTCTCTGGGATGAAGCCTACTTGATCCAAAAAAATGGATGATCTTTTTGATGTGTTCTTGGATTCGATTTGCCAATATTTTATTGAGAATTTTTGTATCGATGTTCATGAGTGAGATTGGTCTGTAATTCTCTTTCTTTCTTGTGTCTTTGTGTGATTTTGATATCAGGGTAACTGTAGCTTCATAAAAAGAGTTTGGCAATGACCCTTCTGTTTCTATTATGTGAAACACATTAAGGAGTATAGGTATTAGCTCTTCTTGGAAGGTTTGGTAGAATTCTACATTAAAACCATCTGGTCCTGGGCTTTTTTTGGTTGGGAGGTTTTTGATGGCAGCTTCTATTTTCTCATGACTTATAGGTCTATTTAAACTGTTCACCTGGTCTTGATTTAATTTAGGTATATGGTATTTATCTAAAAAACTGTCCATTTCTTTTATATTTTCCAATTTTGTGGCATACAGGCTTTTGTAGTAAGACCTAATGATTCTCTGAATTTCCTCAGTGTCTGTTGTTATGTCCCCCTTTTCATTTCTGATCGTGTTAATTTGAGTGTTCTCTCTGTGCCTTTTGATTAGTTTGGATAGGGGTTTGTCAACCTTGTTGATTTTCTCAAGGAACTAGCTCTTTGTTTCATTGATTCTTTGAATTGTTTTCTGTGTTTCTATTTTGTTGATTTCAGCCCTCAGTTTGATTATTTCCAGTCTTCTACTCCTCCTGGGTGAATCTGCTTCTTTTTTTTCTAGAGCTTTCAGGTGTGCTGTTAAGTCTCTAATGTGTGCTTTCTCTGTTTTCTTTATGTGGGTACTAAGTGCTATGAACTTTCCTCTTAGCACTGCTTTCATAGAGTCCCATAGGTTGGGGTATGTTGTGTCTTTATTTTCGTTGAATTCAAGGAAGACTTTAATTTCTTTCTTTATTTCTTCCTTGACCCAGGAGTGGTTCATTAGTTGCCTGTTCAGCTTCCATGCATTTGTAGGCTTTTTGGGTGTGGAATAGTTGTTAAATTCTAACTTTACTCCATGGTGATCCGATAAGACACAGGTGGTTACTCCAATTTTTTTGTATTTGTGGATGTTTGCTTTGTTACTGAGTATGTGATCAATTTTTGAGAAGGTTCCATGAGATGCTGAGAAGAAGGTATATTCCTTCCTGTTTGGGTGGAATGTTCTATAGATGTCTATTAAATCCATTTGATTCATTACATCTGTTAGTTCCCTTATTTCTCTGTTAAGTTTCTGTCTGGTTGACCTGTCCATTGGTGAGAGGAGTGTTGAAATCTCCTACTATTAGTGTATGGGGTTTGATGTGTGCTTTGAGTTCTAGTAATGTTTCTTTTACATATGTGGGTGCTTTTATATTAGGGGCATATATATTCAGGATTGAGACTTCATCCTGATGGATTATTCTGTTTAAGAGTATAAAATGTCCGTCTCCATCTCTTCTGATTGGTTTTAGTTTGAAGTCAATTTTCTTAGATATTAGTATAGCTATACCTGCTTGTTTCTTAGGGCCGTTTGATTGGAAAACCTTTTCCCAACCCTTTATCTGAGATAATATCTGTCTTTGTGGTTGAGGTGTGTTTCTTGTAAACAGCAGAATGTTGGATCCTGTTTTCATATCCATTCTCTTTACCTGTGCCTTTTTATAGGTAAATTGAGTCCACTGATATAAAGTGATATTAATGACCAGTGGTTGTTACCTCTGGTTATTTATTTATTTATTTTTTGGTGGTAGTGTTTCTGTGTTTCCCTTCTTTGAGTTGTGCTGGTGGAGGGTTGTCTGATGTTTGTGCTACTGTGGGTGTTGTTGGCTTCCTTGGTTTGTGGTTTTCCTTCTATTACTTTCTGTAAGGCTGGGTTTGTGGCTACGTATTGTTTAAATCTGTTTTTGTCCTGGAATATTTTGTTTTCTCCTTTGATGGTGAATGCAAACTTTGATGGGTATAGTAGTCTGGCTTGCATCCATGGTCTCTTAGTGTCTGTAGCACATCTATCCAAGACCTTCTGGTTTTCATGGTTTCCATTGAGAAGTCAGGTGTAATTCTGATAGGTTTACCTTTATATGTTACTTGCCCTTTTTCCTTTGCAGCTCTTAATATTCTTTATTCTGTATGTTTTGTGTTTTGATTATTATATGGTGAGGGGATGGTTTTTCTGATCCAGTCTATTTGGTGTTCTGTATGCTTCTTGTACCTTCATAGGAATATCTGTTATGTTGGGAAAGTTTTCTTCTATAATTTTGTTGAATACATTTTCTGGGCCTTTGAGCTGTAATTCTTCTCCTTCTTCTACCCCTATTATACTTTGGTTTGGTCTTTTCATGGTGTCCCAGATTTCCTGGATGTTTTGTGTTAAGAAATTGTTGGATTTGTTGTTTTCTTTAATCAATGAGTTTATTTCCTCTATGGTATCTTCAGAGTCTGAGATTCTTTCTTCTATCTCTTTTATTGTGTTGGTTATACTTGTCTCTGTAGTTTCTCTTCGTTTACCCAGATTTTCCATTTCCAGAGTTCCCTCAGTTTGTGTTTTCTTTATTACCTCTATTTCAGTCTTTACGTCTTGAACTGTTTCCTTCACCTGTTTAATTGCTTTTTCTTGGTTTTCTTGGGTTTGTTTGAGGAATTTATTAATTTCTTCCAGTTTTTTGTTTGTCTTCTCCTCCATTTCTTTAAGGGAGTTTTTCACTTCCTCTTTAAAGGTCTCCATCCTTTTCATTAAGTAACGTTTAAAGTCATTTTCTTCTACTTCTTCTGGAATAGGGTGCTCAAGTCTTCTTGTTGCATGCTCACTGGATTCTGGTGTTATCATGATGCTTTTCGTGTTGTTGGAGGAATTCTTGCATTGGTTCCTGCCCATCTCGTCCTTCAAATACAGCCAGGGGAGTCTTGGTGTCTTGATCCAATTTTTGCTGTGAGTGACAGTGTACTTGGAGAATTTTCTTTGTCTGTCCTCTCTTAGGGCCTCACTTCACTGGAGCCAGTTGTGATGGTGGATCCCTCTGGATCTCTGATCTCTGCACAAGAACAGGGATTCCTAGTAGGTCAAGGACCCCCACAGCTGAAAGAGCAAACTTGCGGCGGGGAGGGGGGAGGCAGGGTTGTGTGTAACCAAGAGGCCCCTGCAGCAGGGGCTGGAGGTACCCGCATTCCCTTCTGGGGACGTAGTTATAATATTCTTATGGGAGATATTGAGCTACTAAGTAAAATTCTTAAAAGGAGCAATGAGCCCATTTCCAATAGAGAGCTTATAGAAGCTGCCAAATAGGTACTCAAGCAGGTGGAGTATAGATCATTCAGGTAGAGTATACAATAATCAGCAAGTAGAATATATTAATTATGATTCAGCTATGGCAGGTATGTGTATTAAGTACAAAACTTACTCTACAACAGTTTTACAAAAAACAAAATGCTTTTTATGACTGCACCTTACCAGTTTTGCCAGTTAAGATATTACACTTTTAATTTAAAATAGTAGCTTGTCTAATACAAAAGAGCAGGATGAAATCTAGGAGATAGGTTAGCAGAGAATTGGCTGCAATCAATGTTTCTTATATTAAGCAATAGATTAATTGATAATTTTAAGATAGTGATTCTTGGAAAATTTTGTTTGCTCAATTCAAAGGCCAGAGTAGTAATCTTTTCCCAGATGATTGTTGTTGTGATTTGCACAACTATAATTTGCTAATATTATAGCTTAAGATTCCTTAAAGGATGTTATGCTAAATTTTGCAAATGGCTCTTCCAAAGGAAGAACTGAATATATGGTTAATAATAAAAAAAAATTTGGAATGTGATATTGCTCCTTAAAAACAACTTAAGAGAAAAAAAGATGCACACAGATCTGCTGCAGCCAGATCTGGCATGATGGCACCAAGATGACCTTGCTAAGGCAAGTTAAAAAGGCCCTTGCAAAGAATTATAAAAAGGCCCGGCCTATATTAATTTGGGGTCGAGGATGTGTTTGTTCTTTATTCACAGAAAGAAAATAAAGCTGGATGAGATGACTGCATGCACAGTAAAGGAGGGGCAGACCTGATGACATCATAGCTGCAAACGCCCCCATAGGAGCTGGAGAAGAGTCCCCGCCCGCACAGAGAGGAGTGCCTGATCGCAGGACCTGCTGCCACCGCTCTACACTGCAGGTGCCACGCTGCTCTGGGGAACAGAGGCTGAGCTGCTTCCAGACACCTGGGACACACACAGACCCAGAGCCCTGCTGAGATGACCTGGCCACAGTGACCACAGTTTAAATCCTGTTTGCTTTGGGGCTGAGATACAGACTGAACATCTGACTGTTTTAATCTTTTAGACATAGAACTCATTTTGATTAAAATATTGAACCTAAGAACTAAAACCTAAGCTTTCCTCTTCAGAAAAAAAAAGGCTCAAAATAATAAATGACTGAAACCCCTCTTCACTTAAGAAGGGGGCAGATAAGGGCTTAACTGCTGCTCAGAGACTGAAACTGGTATTTGATAACAGCAATGTCATTGTACTCTTAACCATCACAAAAGCTTTTCTTGTCTTTTGATTAATGTGGATTTAAGAAAAGCAAATTGTGATATGTTTAATTTTTGATTTATTGTTAAATATGTATTGACCTGATAATGTTTAATTGTGGATTTATTGTTAATTATGGTAATGACCTGATAATATTTGTAACTGTATATAAGATGTTGAGAAAAGTTGGTATTGACCAATAATGCTGAGAATTATGGTATTGACATGATAATGTTGTAAGTGGTTATAAATGCTGAAAAAGATTTATACACCCTGTACATTTTGGGGTTTAATGCATATTTTAAAAATTTTAGATTTTGATACAATGTAAAAAAATTAAGAGGTGCTCTAAATTAGCTAAAAAACATTTTCAACTTAGGCGATCCTCTTTTCCTTTAAATAGGAGACAATAATCTTTAGGAGGCCAGCAGATTACAATCAGACTGAGTCCTGTATGTAAAAGTAAAGAGTCTTTATTCTCACAAAGTTTGCAAATTCGGACTCTCCGTCTGTCCAGTGTATTAGAGTGATTGGAGAGTCCCGAGCTCAGTTAGAATTGGGTTTTATAGTAGCAAATGTGGGGATTTTTAAGGTTCAGGACCTCTGATTGGCTGACATTTGTCTAGGGGTGTCCTGCTGAAAATCAATGGGTGTGTGCTGGCAGGTGATCCTATCTACAATGGTTAAAACGTTAGGAGTTTCCTTTGTATGATCTGTTCCTAGGTGGTGCCTAGGTGGTCTCAGTTTGTGGTCTTTCTTGGAACCAGGTATTGCCTTAGGGTAAACTACTGAGACTCAGGGCTCTATTGACTTTGTCATGGCTGGGTCATACAGCAACCATTCCTCGGCTTGTTATGTCATACCACCTTTGGGAGCAACCATGGAAAATTAAACAATAAATAAATGTCTGAAATTAAATGACAAAATAGTCTGAGGTACTATTTAGTGATAGGTAACCTATCACTAAACATGAAGGGATGTGATGTTGGCACCAAATGAACTAGACAGCTGGTAGCTCGCTCATCCTATGATGCTTGTTCCTTGACCCAAATGGAACTTTTTCAGCTACAGAGTTGTGTGACAGAGCTATGTTGTTGCATTCTCAGAGCTGAAAAGAGCTGCTGCAAAGTGTCTGGAAGATATCAGAACTCTATCCAGATGGCTGAAAAAAAAATCAAGACTAATTCTAAAACCAGCTTTTCATGAGTTAGAAAAAAAGATGAATTTGACAATACAGTATGGCTAATTCCTAGTCCTAACCAGTAATTGAAGATAGGGCACCTACCAATAAATCTAAGAATAATTTGCAGGACCTAAGTCAATGAAACTAAAATCTACTGAAGGAGACTGGAATAAATGGAGGGTTATGCACTATTCCTGGATGGAAGTCATTAAAATGTTAAAGTTTGATTCTTCCCAAATTAGTCCCTAAGTTCATCACGATTTTAATCAAAATTCTACTCATTTTTATGGAATCTAACAAGCATGCTCTAAATTTTCATGGAAATGAATAGGGACAAAAATAACTAATACTTAAGCAAAAAAGAACAAAGAGGTATTGCTTGGACAGATTGGGAACCATACTATAACTATAACGATTAAAATGGTGTGATTTTAAGCAGATAAAATTATTTTTAAAATCAGTGAGACAGCAGCACTGCAGAAAGAGAATCACGTCTCTATTAGAATTTAGTACACGACACAGGAGGTATTAACCCGTGTAAGTCATGACTGTATTCAACAATTAGTCACAGACATCTGAAAAACTGTAACTTAAACAAGCAGCGAATAATTCTCTTCTTGTAACAGGAAGTCAAGGATTTAAGCCCTGCGTTGAGCAAAGTCTTGGGTAATTCATTCTTTGTTCATTTTTCTAGTCTAGCCCTTTGCCTAAATTCTGGCCTTCAAGCACAGTATGCCTATGCACCTTGCTGCTGCCTCTAGTCTACTTCAAGGACAAGCGCAAAAAGAGGAGCAGGTACGCATTGCTTGTAGGATCTCTTTAGAAATCAAAGCAGGACTCAGACTTCCACTACCTACTGTCCTGCTGCCCCTCAAGCACTGAGAAAGGACGGGATGGGGAGAGGTTGTGGAGTCGCTTCTCCAAGCATAGGAAAGAACAGGTTCGAGAAACCTATGACACAACATGGTGACTATTTCATTCTGGAAAGTTAAAAAATATACATTAAGTATACACACACACACACACACATATATAATGTACACATATATATGGTTGAAAACACAAAAATACCCACAAGTATGTAAAGTAATTGAAAAGTTTCTACACCCCAATAAGCCTCTCCGCTGCTGCAATAATCCACACCAGACCAAATCAAACCGAATTAGAAAAAGCCCAGGTTTAATGGATGCAACACATGTTTGTTCTCTGGGGGGCAATTTAAATATCCTGTGGGAGTGGTCTTCATTTGGCAGGCCTTCTCAGGGGCGGAGTCTGGACTGAGTAACCTCCCAGGGGAGGGGACTTGGAGTAGAACTTATGCGTGAACATTCCAGACTCTTTGGCTATATGGATACCAGGGGCTGGGGTGTGACTTCCATCCAAACATTCTAGGCTCTTTAGATATATGGATGCCAAGGGCTAGGGTGAAGCTTCCATTCAAACAGCAATGTGCCTTAATTTGTTCATTGTAGCCATTCTTTAATATATATGTATTTCTAACAACATGCTATATATTATAAATAGAAACAACTTTTTATTTAAGTATAGACAAAATATTAAAAGAAAATGAAAGTTTGTGTAGATTTTCAGTTTGACACATTGCCACAATAAACAAAGTATCTTTTATCTTCTTCATGGAAAGGAAAGGGAACTTAACTGGGTGAGCACTTAGGAACATTTGGTACAGAAGCCCAGATTCGTAGATGTGAGATCAATGTAGTCATGGGGATTTCATGGTTGGTTTAATGCCATCCTAGGGATTTCCTAAGAATCTTAGTACTTTATCTTTGAAAGTTTTATAATTAGGAGCAGTGAGGCACATGAAACTTATACACAATCCAAGGAGAGATGTACATTGTACACACTCACTGGTCCACACTGCTTCATTTGTATGCAGTATTCATGACGCTCGAATAGCAAAGAATTTTGGTGGAGTCTTTGTGCGTGGATGTCAGTGAGATTTAAAGCCAGTTGCATCTAGATATGAACAAGTGTGAACACTGGAAACCTTGAGACTTTGCTTTCTAGTAAACCAGAACTACAAACAAGAAAAGAAGACATAAAATATCATCCACATAGTGAAAAAAAAAAAAAAAAAGAAGACAGTAGGGCTGAAGAAATGCAAATGGCCTCCAAGCTACTGCAGTGCTTCTTACTAACATCACTCTTCCTAGCTCTAGGTCAGTGGTCCTCAGCATTTGGTTTGCTTTCTTACTAACTTCATTCTTCTTAGCTCTAGGTCAGTGGTCCTCAACACGTGGTTTGTTTTCTTACTAAACTTCACTCTTCTTAGCTCTAGGTCAGTGGTCCTGAACATGTGGTTTGTGACCCCTTTGGGAAATCGAATGGGCCTTTCACAGAGGTCACCAAAGACCATTGGAGAACACAGATATTTACATTATGAATCATAACAGTAGCAAGATTACAGTTATGAAGTAGCAATGAAAATAATTTTATGTTTGGGGGGCTCACCCTAACATGAGGAACTGTCTTAAACGATCACAACATTAGGAAGGTTGAGGACCACTGCTCTTGGTAAATTTTAAGACTTTTCTATTATAATCGCATAAAGGAAGATAAAACTTCCCAAGTTCAATTTTCTTTATCAGCAGACTGTAAGGAAAGAGAGATGGTAAAATGTCCATGTGTATATATATGCTGTCAGGGCTGACCATTTGGTTTTGGAGAATCGACTGTGGGGCTCTTCCCTGGGGAAGACTCTCTCCCACTCTCGACATTCCTTAGCTGCCTCTAGCTCTTTGTCCAGGGTGGGGGCTCGTGGTCTTTCCCCTGTCCACATTAGCTCATTGTTGTTCTTGTTTGGATTGTGTTTAGGCAATCATGCAAGTGAGAATTTGTGTGTAGCTTCTGACAATCCTAGAAGACACAATCTCACTGCAAACTCTAAGATCCTCAGGGTCTTACAGTCTTTCTCTTCTACACTGATCCCTTAGGGGGTGAGGGTTGCTTTATAGATGTATCAGTTTGGACTGGGCCCCATATGACCACATTTTGATTGGTTGTGGTTGTTTGTTATGGTCTATGTCTGTTGCAAAGAGAATTTTCTTTGATGAGGGGTGAGGACTATACTTATCTGTGGTCATAAAGACAAATATTTAGAATGTAGGGATTGTACTTGTTTAGTAAAGTGGTGACTGCAGATTCTCCTCCAAGATCCATGACTTCACTAAGCCTGGGTAGTTGGCTAGGTTTCTGGTACCAGGCATCATTTCCCTCTTGCTGAGTGGGTCTTAAGTTCAATTAGAGAGCTGCTGGTTACCACTAAGATATGTGTATCACAACTGCACTATTATGCTATGCTGGTCATTGTTGTCATTCATAGGCATCGTAGCTGGGCAGGACTGTTGGTTGCCTCCCTGCTTTGGAAGCTTGTATGGTGGTCTCTGGTACCATGTAATAGTGCTTAAGTAGGAGGCTTTCAGGTCAGTTCCCGCTCAGGGGCCTTGCAGTCCAGTGTCTCCAGCAATAGGGACTTTCCATATTTGGGAGGAGCCAGAGGAAATAGCAATATCCTATACTGTTTTAGAAGTCTCTTAGACAACCCTGACTAACAGCTTGAAAGAGGGTTCATTATCCCTGGTGATGGGGTTTTTGTTAGATGGTCTTTGCCTCTTGGAGGAAGCATTATTGGCCAAGATGGGAAAATTTCATAAAAAGTTGTAGGAAGCATACTGTTGCATAACTACCTAAAAAATAAAATAATAACTTCTTTTTCTCACCAAATCCAGCTGGACTGGAACTGAACGAGCATGGGATCAAATTGGACCCTCTGAATGTGGCTGGCAATTGGGGCAGACTGAGAAGCCAATGATAATGGCACTGTGATTTGTTTCTACTGCATTTACTGGCTTTTTGGGATCCTAGTCTGTTTGGATGCACACCTTCCTAAGCCTGGATGTAGTGGGGAGGGCCTTGGACTTCCCACATGGCAGGGTACCTTGCCCTCTCTCAGGACTGGAGGGGGAGGGTATGTGGGGGAGCAGGAAGAAAGTGGGAGGAGGGGAGGAAGTGGAAATTTTGATTGGTATTATTTATGAAGTAATAAAATAAAAAAGAAAACAAAAAAGAAAATTATTCCTTTTTATTTTGTGTGTATGGGTGTTTTGTTTGCATGTGTGTTTATGTATGAATATGTAATGAATTCAGTGTCCACAGAAGACGGAAGAGGATGCCAGAGCCTCTGGAACTGAAGCTACACATGGTTGTTAGCTGTCATGGATGTACCTGGAACTGAACTTGGGTACTCTGCAAAAGTAATAATGAAAGAAGAATTCTAGATTTTTTTAAATGAAAACTGAATATATAATTACCTCATTTTTGTAACTTTTCACTCATATATTTGTGAAGAAAATGACATAAACCAATAAATTTGTGTAGATGGACACATAGATTATAATGGTGTGTTTTTCATAACAAGAACAGTAAAAGATACTTTATAGGAATGTAGTTTGTAATGTACTATTAAGATTAAGTTGTAATTAATCCAAACTAGACATTTTGCAATTAAAATATTAATTGTAACCTTTAGGGTAACTACTAAGAAAATAATCCAAAAATATATAGCAAAGAAAATGACAAGAAAATTTAAATGATACATAGATAATATTCATTTAATACAGAAGAAGACAATAATGGAGTAAGGGAGTAATAAAAAGATGTCATATACATGGAGAACAGTTAAAAACAATGGGTATAAGTCTTATTTTACCATTGATAGTAAGTGTGAATAATCATTTTGATCAACAAAAAACATTTTAAAAATTGCATGATTTAACTATATATTATCTGTTAGAAACAGACTTTAGATTATGAGATATGAAAGGTTGAAAATAAATTAATAAAAGTATGCCATTTTTATTAGTATAAAGCCCTAGAATAGCTATGCTCCCATCATACCAACTACACTTGAAAAAAAGATAAAGAAAACATTTTACAATGATAAAGAACCATTTTATATAGAATATATAATAATTAAAAGCATATGCACCTAACATAGACTCAAAATACACGAGACAAAATTCTTACAGAATAGAAGGGAAGAAGTACACAATTCAGCAGTAATATCAGAAGATTTCAATCAACCGCTTCTGGTAATGGATGGCACCACTTGACAGATAACAAGACAATAGAACACTTGACAAAAGTTTTACCAGCCTAACAGAGAACTACACAACAACCAACATCACAGGCAATGTTTTCCTCAAGTGCTCAGGATAGAGCATAGAGTCGTCCATAAAACAAGTCTCAGTGAACGTCAAATGATTTCAATATTACAGAGAACACTCCTCAGTTGCCATGGAATTAAGGTAGAAACAAACATAAAAACTGGAGAAAATTTGAGAAATTCCCAAATATCTGAAAATTCAGTATATATTCCCCAAAACTAACAGATTAAAGAAAAAAAGCATGGAAAATTAGAAAATAGTTTCCATTGAACAAAAATGAAAATACAGCCAGCAAAGGCATTTGGAAATCTTTCTCTCCCTAAGTTGTTTGAAACTTTAAGAATATATTTAGGGATAATTTGAAAAGCATCCATTTTTTCTTTTTTAAGATTAAAAACAATTATGTGTATATATGTGTGTCCATGAGGGTATGTGCATGTGACTTAAGGTTCCAGCAGTGGCTGGAAGGGACCAGATCCTCAAGAACAGTAGTTATAGGTGGTTGTCATGGGTGCTGGAAGTCTAATTTGGGTCTAAGCAGTGTGTGTTCTTAACCTCCGAGCTGTTTCTCCGGCCCCTCTCACTCTCTTCTTAATTCCTTCATGTAACCGTTAAAATCCAGAAGTCCCCAAAAGTTGAGAAAACTTGTTAGTCACACAAATAATCACTGAGGACTCAATAAAGCCTAGATTCAAATTTCTGTATTGTGAGACCCATCAAATATTCCTTCTCCTTTGATCATATTTCACAACAAACAATGCTTTTTTTACTGCCACAAAGTACAGTTGCAAATTTATTTTATCAAATCCACCAGAATGTTACCACATAAAGTGTGAGGGCTTTCACTTAGTTCTCAGGAAGCATTGCTATGGTGCTCTGAATATCTAATTATGAAAACATTAGGCATTCATTCCATCAAAGGCACCAGGCAGTAGAGATAAACAGTGAAATGGGCATTTTCTCTTCCACTGAGGAGGCGAGTCACAGTCTAATAAATGCTCAATAAATTCCTCACTGATTAAGTAAATGGATTGTGAAACCAGAACAGGCTTGTTCTGTCTAGTTAACAGCACAAGATTTACCTAAATACTTTAAAAAACATATTTAAAATTGTAACCTGTAGTGAAAGCTGAACAGCCACCAGCATTTCCTGCTATGTATTGAGATCACTAATGGTCACTGGCAAACTTCTATTTCTCAGAACAAACATGTCTGAAATCACATTCAATAAAACTTACCACCCAGGCCATTGTTTTTCACTGACAAATGAGATCACATGTTTCCCAGCTCATGGAAAAATAAACTTAAAAGAGAGTTTATTTGTAACATATTGATAGCAGCAGCAGGAGCAGCAGCAGCCACAATAGCAGTAAGGAAACACATCCAGAGCTTACAGAAGAAATTTACAGAAAATAGACCTGATGTGGGAAGTCCTTCTGTCTGTGTTGCTTTTATTGGTTAATGAATTAAGCTGTTTCGGCCAGCGGCTTAGCAGAATAGGGCAAGGTGGGAGTTCCAAGCTGGTAGAGGAGGAGAGAATAGGTGGAGTCAGAGAGAAGCCATGTAGTCCCACCAGAGACAGACGCTGGGGACAGAACTTTACCTGGTAAGCCACATCCATGTGGCAATACACAGATTAATAGAAATGGGTCAATTTAGATATAAGAGTAAGGCAGAAATATGCTTAAGCTATTGACCAAATAGTATTGCAAATAATATACATTCTGTGTGATTATTTCTGTTCTGGGCAGCCGGAACGAACACGCAGGAATGGACATCACTCTGCAGGAGAGATGAATCAAGTCCATATCTCTTAAACATTAGTGGAAACTAGAGCTTCTCTCTCTCTCTCTCTCTCTCTCTCTCTCTCTCTCTCTCTCTCCACACACACACACACACACACACACACACACACATGCACACAGCACCATTTTAGCAGAAGGAGTTGTGCTTAGCACAGCCAGGAAACAAATGATTTGCTACATTGAGGCTATGATGGTGCTCAGAGGTGCAGCTTTGGGGAGACACTGTACATCCCCTAAGTCTAGATGCTTTATGGGCTTCTCTGTTTAAATAAAATCTCAGTGATAAAAGTTGAAGGCTGGAGAAAAGGGTTCAAGAATCAATTCTGCATGCAGACAGGGTCTAAATAAGCATTTTATTACCAATTATAGCTTAAGTCACTGGATTCAGATGTTTCCAAAATCCTTTTATTAAAGTTTTATTTCTATTTCTTTTATGTATATTAGTCTTTGCCTGTATGAATGTGTGTGCACCACGGATGTGCAATGCCCACACAGGCCAGTGTGGCATTAAGTACCCCAGAGCAGGAGTTAAAGGCAGTTGTGAGCATCCATGTGGGTGCTGGAAACCGAACTTAGGGCCTCTGCAAGGACAGAATGTGCTCTAACAGTGGAGCCATCTCTCCAGTTCCATCAGGTCTTCATACTGATCTGGTTCATGTATCCTTTGTGACTGTTTATGCTGGATAGTTTTATGTCAACTTGGCACATGGTGAAGTCACCTGAGAGAAGGGAATCTCAATGAAGAAAATGCCTACATAAGATGATCTGTATGCAAGTCTGTAAGACATTTTCTTAATTAGTGATTGATATTGTATTGAAGGCTCCAACTCATTGTGGGTGGTACCAACCCTGGCTGGTAATCCTTGGTTCTATAAGAAATCAGGCTGAGCAAGCCATAAGAAACAAGTCAGTAAGCAGCACTCCTCCATGGCCTTTATATCAGCTCCTGCCTCCAGATTCCAGCCCTGTTTGAGTTCTTGTCCTGACTTCCTTTGATGATGAGCAGTAATGTGGAGGTGTAAGCCAAGTAAACCTTTGCTGTGGGACAATGGTCTATTATCCTGTACTTGTATTTTAAATAAACGCTGATTGGCCAGTAGCCAGGCAGGAAGGATAGGCCGGATGACCAGGCAGGAAGTAGAGGCGGTAACAAGAATTCTGGGAAGAGGAAAGCTTCAGTCTGCAGTCGTCACCTGGACAGAGCAAGCAAGATGTGACTGCCTCGCCGAAAAAGGTACCAAGCCACATGGCTAACACAGACAAGAATTACAGGCTAATATAAGCTATGATAATTAATTAATAAGAATCCTGAGCTACTAGGCCAACCAGTTTATAATTAATGTAGACCTCTGTGTATTTCTTTGGGACTGAACAGCTGCAGGACCAGGTGGGACAGAAACCTCTCTCAACAGAAACCTTGGTCAACAAACCTTTTCCTCTGCAAGTTGCTTTTTGGTCATAATATTTCACCACAGCAATGAGAACCCTAACTAAGACACTGTTTAAATCAGGAATGTAGTAGTTACATTGCTAAGTTGAAAAATAAAACAGACAAACAAACAACTCCTCCAAATATTTTAGGAGGTTACTCTAGCTAAGATTTTGCTCAATTCATGAAACTTACCTATCCTAGGGTGGCAAAAGCCACACTGCTCCAGGTAGTTATTCAGAGTTCCAGCTGGTGGAGTGGGTGCACTGGTCTCCATGCTAGAAGAATGTTCTAAGGCAGTGGTTCTCAACCTGAGGGTTGAGGCCTCCTTAGGGTGAACGACCCTTTCACGGGGTCACATATCAGATATTCTGCATATCAGATATTTACATTAAAATTTATAACAGTGGCAAAATTTCAGTTATGAAGTAGCAATGAAAATAATGTTATGATTGGGGGTTACCACAGCATGATGAACCGTTTAAAGGGTTGAAGAATTAGGAAGGTTGAGAAGCACTGCGCCATGGGGATTGAGCTCTTGGAATTCTGTGATCTGACCCAAAGCGATCAGATGAGTTCTGATCACAACTTACAAGACATAAGTAGTCATGTGACCCCACTGACTTCAATGTCAGGAAGTACTGTCCTGCTGTGCACCAAGCACCAGAAAGGCAGAAATTCTCAGTGAACAGCAGGATGACCTTGGTGATAAGCAAGATGAAAATCCAGGCAGAATAGAAATCCCTGCAGCTTTAGTGGATCTGTGCCTCTGCACCATCAAGGCTGAGGCAGTAAACGTTTAACCCCTGCTATGCGGCTGGACCCTATCATCATGCCGCAGAGACTGATCTGATCATTTCATGGCTTTGCTCAGGCCTGTTGATTCAGCCTGTTATTCCTCTTTCAGTAGGCTGTTCAGAATCAGGGCTGTGAGTTCCGCTGATTGCAGAGTCCACCATGCAGATGAGCTGGGGCTGAGTAATCAGCTCAAGTGGAAACTGCAGGCGCAGTCATTCCTGAATAGACTCTTCTACAATGGGTTGTGGCGTTTAATGCGATTTAATGCCTGTAAGGCAGGGCTGCCAGTGTGAACACCTTGAGGGGACAGATAGGTGGGTAGCATAATTGCCTGAAGAGGCCAGGTGTAAGAAGCCAGAGCACTGGGTGTAAAGCAGAACTCAAAACATCACCCCACTAATGCAACATCTCTGGGTTCTTATGTAAATTTGAATTTGAATCCCCCTCCAATAAAAGGAAAGTACATTTTCAAAAATCATGGCATGAACTTAAAATTACACGTTATGAACCGAATAAAGCACATCCATAAGCAGAATCCCGCCTACAGGCTACCAATTTGCACCCTCTGCTGAAAAGGTTTGAGTTATTACCATAGATCCCATGAGGCTGATTATTCCTGCCAAGCGCTGTGCTCACGCTTCAGGTAGCTGCCACAGGGTTAATGATGGAGGTGCATGCGATGCTGCAGGCTGTGTGCACGGATGCTCTGCCGCGTTTGGATTACCCAAATAGATGAAAGGAGAGCATAAAGCTCACCTCGGTGAACAAACTTTCCAGAGAAACATCACTAACAAACGTAAAGGCTTGCTTTCCTAACCGCTCTCTCCTTCTAAATACTGGCCAGAGTGGAAAGGTCCACGCAAGTGGCCGCCAGCATCCAGTTACAGACCAGACAGCACTCACGGCAAAACCTCAGCTCCCCAGACTGCAGAGTGATGAGTTTTTCTCACTCAATGGTCTTCTTTAGGGGTTAAGTTTAGCTCACGCTGGTAGAGCTCAGTGGTTACAGATTACAGACTTCGGGGCCAAATGCACGGGTTATTGTTAGATCTAATATGTCTCCTATAGGTCATGTTTTGAACACTTGTCCTCCGGTTGGTGGCCTTCTTTGGGGATGTGGTAGGACTTCCAGGTGGTGGAGCCTGGACATGATGGCAGCAGGTCTGTGCTACAGGAAGGCCTTGGAAGCAGCTAGTCTGGCTCCTGGTCTACCTTGATGTGAACAGCTTTTGCCTCTTGCTCCCACTGCTGCATATAAGACATTGCACTGTGTTCTTTTTATTAGGATGGACAGAAATCTCCAAATCATGGCTCAAAACAAACCATTTCTTCCTTACTGTCAGATATTTTTGGGTATGTTCTTCTTGTCCGATATTTTTGGGCATGGTGATGCAAATCTAACAGATACATACCCTTCACTATGTGACTACAGTCAGGTTACACAATTCCTCTCGGTTCCATTTCTTTAAGAAAAATCACAGTAACATTTTAAACTAACTAATTTTGTGGGGGGGGGAGACACTCACATGCCTGTGGAGGGTGGAGGACAACTTAGCAGAGTCGAGTCTCTGCTTCGATCACGTGGAATTCAGCAATGAACTCAAGTCCTCAGCGTTGGTGGCAAGCACTGTTAGCCACCAAGCCATCTCACCTTCCGGGTCACTTACCTTGACCCTAAATTTGCTGGGAGGGTCAAAGATGCCAGCGATATGAGCAAAGTGCTTTGAACCATGACTGGCACAAAGCAAACATTGAGCAGAATTATTTTAAATTGTTCCATAACATTTATTTATGGACTCCAAGAATTCCTGCACATCTGCTCTTGACTGAGAGAAAGCATTTTCGTGTTCTCCCCAGCAGGCTCTGCCCCCCACCCCCCACCCCGACAGCTATTTCCTGAGCACCACTCAACGTTTTTCACACTGGAGGAATGTCCTTCAACTGCAGTCATACTTTGCCAGGATAGTCTTTCATTGCTGGGAACTTTCATTTCTATTTTACACTACAGTTCTGGTCAGTCTTTGGGGCACCCAAATTTTGATCTTGTTTCCCACACCTTACTCCTCAGAAGATAACTTTAGAAACCTCTTGACCACACACCAATCACTGAGTGCAGTAAACAGTAAGTCCTTTGCAGGGGTTTCTGGGTCCTGTGGCGTTTTGGCCATCTGCAGTCATGGAAACAACTGATGAACTGCACGGGCCATTGGAATGCTTTTAACTTGTGCTTCTAGGGGCCAAGGCTGCTAATTGCTTCTCACCAGCCTTTCCCCAGTCCTTTCAAAGAAAGTTTGAGCTAAGTACATTGCTACAACTTTACCTTGCACCTTAACATTGCCATGCAAATGTTCACCAGAAGAGATTAGGCTGGAATGTTGTGTGTGCCATTCAGGAGTTCTTAAAAGAAAGGTGGGTACCAATCTTTCTTCCAACTTTTCCTCTGTCATGATACCTTGATGTGAGTATGATGGCTGGTGCGTCAGCAGCTGTTATGAGCTGTGAGACTTAGAGCAACAATTCTTTAAATATAGGCTGAGGAAACAGGAGGCTTGTCCAGAAAAATCCATAGGAGTCTCCTTTTCCTAGTCATATATATATTCTTTATGAATTCTTTAATACATTTGAACCAAACAATACTATGCAACAGAGTATATTTAGTAGCATATATAATATTCAAATTCTTTGCTACTAAACCAGATGGGAGTTGGTAAAAATATAAAATAGTGTTACTCCTCTCAATAATTTATGTTGTAAAATACTATTATTTTTTATACATCTATTTTTGTTCCTGTGGTATGTATATAAATTTTTTAAATGAATTAAACATGTAAAAACATCTCAGTTTCAATTTCTAATGTGGTAAACTACATAAGGAAAAGTTCTTTGTTGGACAGGCTTGGTAATTTTTAAATGGGAGAAGACAAAATGATCCTGAAATCAACAATCTTGAAAAGTGGCCTTGTCCCATATATAGGGTACAAAAGTGCCACACTAATCTCAGTGCCCTTTCTATGTGAAAATTCTACACTTAGGCTACATGCAGACCACATCCTTGGGATGTTCTGTTATATAAAGTCTAGCTTACCCTTTTTAACAGATACTTTCCTGCCTTCTGTGAATTGAAATGAGGTCATGGCTAAGAGCAAACAAAAACAATTAGAAGCTAAAGTAATTTGTAAATCTTCCTTTGCTGAGGGCACCAGTTTGCACAGGACACTGATGTGTCTTTCCTGGCCCTTTTATATCTGTCACAGAAGACTCAATGGTCAGCATCCACTTACCTCTTCCTGACGAAATACATGGTTCTAAGGGAGCAGAATGAACCCGGCGGAGTTGTGCTGCTGCAGCTAGGGTGGGAATGGGAGATTCTAGTGTTTCTGAGAATCAGGCCCATTCACTTGGCTGCCAGGAGCTGCTTGGCAGAGTGCCCAAGATGGGGCTGTGGGGAGTGGGTGGAGTAGGGGCCAGCTCTGCTGCTGGTAAAGTTGGTCTCAGTCTCCTAGGCACTGCCTGTGTTTCCTGCACCACGAAAGAAACATAGGAATCCCAGCAGCTGATCCCTGCCAGGAAATAAGGGACATAGATTCTAGTACTGTGGGAAAGGCAAGGGCAGCCAATGGAGTCTCTTCCATTCTCAGCACAAGCCTAGAGAGGATTTGGCGATAATAGCAAGGAGTTTCCTGTGAGATGAAATCCACTTTCTGTGCCCACAATGAGGGAAGCCATAGAAACCACACACAACATAGTAGCATAGCAGAAGATGCAGTCAAATGCTGCGGGCTTACTGTCAGGGGGTGAACCTGCCACATCTAAAATACAGTTTGCTTCAGAATCTAAACCTGGTTTTGTGTTAATTGCTCAATAAAGCTGATCTGTATTTTGTCCCTATCTGCAAGTCTTTTTTAAAGTACTTCATATTTCATTTACAAGCCTTTTGAGAACAATATGGCCATGTACTTCCTTTGAAAACACACCTTAAAGTACATCACGTGACTGTGGTCCTCCATTGAAGATTTCTTCTTTCTTTATACTTCCGTAGAGAAATAGTTGCCTCTACAGTTCACCACTGTACCTCCACGACCCTTCCTTCTGCTCTTACGCTGGGACAGGACAGACCATGTCCTTGCTCCTGGAATCTCTCTATCCTGGTTTTATCAAAGGAAAGAATTCTGCTGAGAGACACAGTTTGGACAGAAGTTTATTTAGCAAAGCAAAGACTGTGTTCCTAAGAGAGATTGTGGTGGCTGCCCAGAAGAGGGAGCGTCCCATTGGGTTCTGCATGATAGATTTCTGAAGATGTTGTTGTAGATATTTGTGAGGCGGGTGGCATGTTCATGGAGTAAGGTAATACTTTTCCCCTCCAAAATCTTGGGGAACTGGACAGGATCTCCCTTTAGGATTTATCTTTGTATAATCTGCTAGAAAAGTCTATGGGAAGGAGAGATCAAAATCACAATGTATACAATATTATAACAAAGTCAGGGTCTTGTGAAGATTTAGATTCGTCACCAATGCCCATGTGTGGAAAAGTGCTCTGAGAGACCTTGGTCTTTGATGGAGCAGAAACAACCAAGTATGGCTTCAATAATGTTTAACCACAAAGCAGCATTCTCACCAGGATACATGACTACCAAGACACAGTTACCATTTTCTTTGTCTGCTTCATAGCTAACTCAGTATCTTGCTGCTTGCCAACAGTGAGAAGATAAACCATTCTTCCTCCACAGAAACCATTTTTACAAGGCCCTTCACTTAGTCTAATGCCATAAGCAATTGTCCCAAAGAGATTAAGTTGTTATAAAGTAACAAGGACTCAGTGTTCAAGTGCAAGAGGTTTAATTGAATTCAACTTATTTTGAGAAAGACTACAGGAACTGAAAAATCGTCACTGTGCATGAATTGCTCAGTTATGTGAATCTACTTTCAAAGTTTATCTAGGTAGATGATTTCTTCTTAGGTCCCCACAGAAACTGCTTTGTTGTAACTCAGATAAAACCTTAATGGTGTAAGTATATTTTAATTAAAAAATATGTCCTCATGTGAGTTAAATACATCCCATCAAGGGGTACAAACCTCAACACTGAGGCCCACCTTCTTTTCTACTCCGGCCTCTGAACTGACTCTCAGATGGTAACGTACGCTATTCTGGGTTGTGTTGGTTTCTAACTGCTGGTTAGTTAGTTCTTTGTCAACTTGACACAAGCTAGGTTCATTTCGGAAGAGAAAATATCAATTGAGAAAATACTTTCATAAGATTGGCTTGTGGGCAAGTCTGTAGGGACAGTTTCTTGCTTAATTATTAGTGTCCGAGGGCCCAGCCCACTGCAGGCACTACCAGCTCTGGGCAGGCTGGCCTCAGCTGTATTAGAAGATAACTGAATGAGCCCCAGGGGACAAACGGGTAAACAGCGTTCTTCCATTTTCTGCTTTGGTTTCTGACTTCGGGTTCCTGTCCCGAATTTCTGCCTTGGCTTTTTTCAGCGATACAGTAAGATATAAGAAAACAAACCCTTCCTTCCCTAGGTAACTTTTGATGATGGTGTTTATCAGAGAAAAAAAAAAAAAGCAAAGCAAGACACTGACAATTCATCCCTCCCAGAGGCCCTGGGGTGTCTAGGCTATAAAGCATGTGTGTCAGTGAGGGAAGAAGGACCAGGGTAGTCTCCAGAAAGAGGTATGGAGTTGTGTGAGTTATTTTACAAGGTCTTCATTGAGACCATCTTTTGTATGTACATTTTTCTCTTCCCTTAAAACCAAACAAACAAAAACAGAAATTATTTCTGGCCCAGGGTTAAATATTTTGAACTGGGATTAAAAAGATCGAGATAAAGTAAAAAGAGAATACTCTCAAGTTCCAGCTGAACCCTGACCTCTTGCTCTTCTCAGCAGGACTGGTCCTTGGTCCTTCTCCCAGAAAAGGCACTTCCAGAAGGGACTCCTTTTACTGCTAGACTCTCAGAGAGTGCATAGTTAAACATGTTGATCTATATAGTTGCAGTCGAACCTGGAAGATATTAATAACTCTGCTGCAGGCTAGATAAAAATTGATATTAGACCAGAGCAACAATTGGTGTAAAGGTGCCTGTGCTACTCAGTTCTGGCAGACAACCACAACTGCTTCACTGTGCATCAGATACTATCAGGCAGTAATTTCTGATGTTCCTAGAAATGCTGCTGGAGAAGCAGAATAAGACCAGTTTTGAAAATAAATGTATGCAGGAGTGTGTAGGAGTGAGCGGTTGATGATGCTTGGAATTATTTTCAAACTATTATATATATTACATGTACATATATATATAATAGTTTGAAAAAATATATATCACACACATACATATATGTATGATGTACAAATGAGCTTTGGTTGTTGAAGATAGAAGTATAAAAATGCAATAATTTGTAAATCTACATAGTAAATAAAAAGATGTTCTATTTTCTCAAAATACTGTTTTTATATTTACAATAGCAACTTATTGTAGTTTTACCATCAACTATTATAGTTTGCAGTTTTGTAGTTAGGATGCTTTATCTATTACAAAAATGCTTATCTTTTGCCTATAGTAAATTTCAAACAGACTGAGATACAGAATGGATTTCTATCTAAATCTGATGAATTTGAATAATTAACCTTTGACCAGAGCAGGGTCATGATGAGGTTAATTATGACTGTTAGAGAGTGACACTCCAGCTGCTCTGGTATTCATGTACACATTCCTGACATGTGCACTGGCAATTGTCCCACCCACCCTCTAGGTGAGCCCCAGGACTAAGCAGAGGTGCCTGCTCCCAGGCAACTTCTAGACCATAGCAGCTATGAATAGGACAACCAGTGTGGGCAACACAGGACAAAGAGCAAAGACTCAAAGAGAGACACAGCTAAGAGGGGAACAAAAGAAGGAGTGATCTCTTCAACCAGTCATTGGAGAAAGGACATAAGGCAGGATTCAAAGGGCAACAGGTCAGCTAAGATGCTGGCAAGAACGGTGTGGCACACTCAGGAGGTGGCAATGGAAAATAATCCAATGAAAGTTGGCCTAGGAAACCAGCAGCAGTGGGGAAGCCACCTACTGTGATACAACTACAAGAACCCTTTGCAATCCCTGGGACTAAGAGTGCCAAACAGAAGGGTTGCCTCTAGAATCCAGAGAAAGTCTCTATGGTTGATGGTAGAAAATGAAGCTGTACTACCATGACAGATGACCTAGCAGGTGACTCTCCTCCATCTGCCTTCTGGTTGTCTGTTGTGTGATATTTTCATTGTGTTCTGACTGATACAACTTACTTGGAGTCAGAGGGCAAAGCCAGCCACTAACCATAGAGGTTTGGAGTACTGAGGACAGATAGCATACAGAAAGCAGTAAGGCAGGCTGAGGGAGGATCTTGGTCCCTTTTGGACTGAGGAACAGAAAAGGTAGGAAGTCACTGGTGGCTACTCCCCTGCTTCTCTATCTTTCAGGTTCTTACCCCCATATCTGACTTCCTATTTTTTTTATTGATAAACATTAATTAGATTAACACTTGAGTTGTCAAGCCTAAGGTAAAGAGAGGGACCAAAAAGTACAACTGACAAGTCTAGGCACAAGCAGGACAGAGACAGTTATCATGAAAAATAGTATTCAGAAATGTACAGAGCTAGGGATGACCCTTGTAACAGGAGGAGGGAAAGAGGCTGGAAAAGTGTCTATAGGACACTATAGAAAAGCAGAGGGCAAGCCAGGCAGAGGAAAGAGCACAAATCAAAGCAGAAAGCAGTCCCACATCTCAGAAATTCTTTATTGTGTGTGCATGCTCCCACAACCCTAGATTTTGGTTTCTTGGAGGCAGCAATGGGGTTGGACTCATATTAGAACATGGGAAAATATTCTGGCAAAATATATAATGGTAGTTATTTATTGACTGATTCATAGACAGGGTACTAGCTATGGCTAGTTCATCTATGGATGAAGAGATCCAAGATCAATTGCAAAGTTGTGTGTGTGTGTGTGTGTGTGTGTGTGTGTGTGTGTGTTTTGCATAAATGTGAATGTTTAGTTTTGTGAGCTGATATGCCCATATGTGAAGGTCAGACCAGGGCATTGAATGTCTTTCTTTATCTTTTCCCTCTATTGCCTTGAGACAGGATGTGTCAGCAAACAGGAAGCTCCCTGTTTTAGCTAGACTGACTGGCCAGCAAGCTCTCAGGATCTGTTCTTCTCTGTTCCTCAATGCTGAGTTATAGGCATAAGCAACCATGCCTGACTTTTATGTGCATGCTGGGGATTTGAACTTGGGTCTCCATGCTGGCAGAGCAAGTGCTCTTATCCACTGAACCAACTCCTTGGCCCCAAATAAAGTATTTTATGTAGTGATCTCAAATATAGATCTTTGGTGGTTGTAGAACATCTTTAAGGAGTTAACATACTAATAGCTTTGATATACACTAATTAAGTAATGGCAAAAATTTATTCTGAATTTATATCTATTTATAATTTATTAATGAAAGCATCTACATTCATTCAAAATAGTCGTATTATTATATAGTCATCATTGGATGCTTGGAGTCCATATGAATCTCAGAACTCTTTACAATTCCAATTAGTCATAAATGACAGATACTCTACTCAAATTAGCATGAGCAAGAGAGGATTAATTAATTAATTAAACATTCGAGAGGCAGCACGGGTTTAAAATAAGGCCCGAACCAGCCTTTCAGACGGTGTTGCCAGGTCCATACATTTGCTGGCTCCTCTGCCTGCAGCCTCTCCAGTGGCTTCTCCTGCTTTTGGTTGGCATTGGCCGTGACCCAGTCCAAAAATCATCCCCAACCACAGTAGTATCTAGGAAGGAAGAAACTTGACTGGTCAATGAAGATCATGTGACGACCATACGAGGGAGGGTAGAGGTGAGGAGTATAATTAGAGATGGATAATTCAGAAAAGGTAGAATGCTAGCCAGGGAAACAGCGGCAAGTGGGTCCTGATGCAATCCAGAAATTGCAAACAATAATTTCCTTTCTCCTTCTTTTTCCTTAAGTCATCTATACATATTTCTTGAGTTGAGCTAGGCAGGCTAGTGAACTACAAAGCCTAAGTCTTACAATCTTTTCCATGGTTGCTGTTTACAGTGCTCACATATACCTTCAAAAAATAACAGAAAGTTATTATAATTAGCACTTTACCCATCCAGCATATATCATTTGGAAAATATTTACTGAATAATTAAAATTATCCAGATAAAGTGGTGAATATGAATCTAACCTCTTAAGTGATTTTTGTTTTTACTTAGCAATATCTAGGATTTAATTCTAAAACAATAAATAACATTGCAATTACTAGAAAGAAGCAGCCATGTCTACAATTAATCTGTTGGTGTTACTGCTATTGTAGACAAAATAATTCAATTTTTATAAGGGAAAAGGTGATCTTTATGTCCATTTTAATAACTTTATGATTTTAGAAGAATTCTCCGTTATCCATAAAGTATTGAAGAGATTCTTTTTAGTGCTGAACAATTGTGTTGCATTCTATCCCAGTTGAGAGGAAGTCTTAAAATGAGGTGATTTCTTACAACTATGAATTGCATATTTTGTTCATAAGTTATACTATTTGAATTTTAAGGCCTTAATATATTTTTTGAATTTATAGAAAAGACTGTGCTGCTGACCTTTTTAATATTCTGTTCTCTCATTGGCTACCAGCCCCAACCTTTCTTCTATATTCCTAGCAATTGTTTGAGGAGGAGGAGGAGTGGAAATGCCAGCCAGTCAGAAACCAGAATATTGAAAAGGTCAGCATCATACAGCTTCCAGCTATAATTCATAAAGACATTAAACTTCCAATATTTCATCTCAGGACCAAGACTGTAATGAGAGCAGAAAATGGCACAACACTAATTCATCTTCACGACAAATATTGTAATGAGAAAGAAAATACAGAAACTACAAATATTTGGCTACAGATTTAAAAGTGTCTTATATCCTTTATATCATAATGAGAGTAAATTTATCCTTCCTAAAGCTGAGTCCTCTCACTAAATACTGATTGCCTTTTAAATGAATAGAATTCTTTTGAGCCTACTGCAATTAGGCTAATCCTCCAGAGAGCTACTAATGTAACCAGGTTAGAGTAAATAAATATAAAAGATTTTTATTACAGAAATATAAATGAACTGAAACTTTATTTTGTGTAATATTTCACTGTCATTAAAGTAGTTGAACTAATTACAATTTTCTTGCCATGTTAAATTGAGTTATTCAATCTTTACTTTGTTGTCAATGTAGCCCCTCAAAAAAGTAGGGTTCTTTTGTGATGTTCCTCCATGTGGTAGCAGTTTCATTGTATAACTATTAGGAACAGAAATAAGGACTCAGAGACTCAGCTACAGAGCGATCTCAGGCAGCAAATCTGATACCTAGCAGGCAAGGAGTTAGAGACAAGGTGAGGAAGGCTCTATCTGCATCTTGGGATCCGGGTCTCCTGGCAGTCAGAATGTTCTTTTGCGGCTAAACATCCTTGAAGTTGCAGTCATGTTGTTCTCTGTATATCAGAAACGAAGGCACAGAGCACTCTCTCACACGTGTGTACTTAGGAAGGGTCTGCAACCCCTCAAGAGGGGTACAACATGATTAAAGAGGGGGAAGTCAACAAAAGTGTCATCTTAGTTCATGAAAATCCCACCTATCTCATAAAAATTTACAAAACTTCTTTAATATCGACAGTGAAGCAAGGCATAATGACACTTGCATTTAATCTCAGCACTTGGTAGGCAGAGGCAGGTGAATCTTTGTAAGGTTGAAGTCAGCTTTATCTACCTAGCCAGGGCTACATAGTGAGATGAGACCTTGTCTAAAAGGAAAAGAAAATAATGAAAAATAAAATCCTGGACTCAGTGAGTAAATCAGCTCACTGTGCAAGATTTCCGTACCTGGAGTTCACATAAAGGAGGAAGGAGAGAACCACTGGGACCTATATAGTATACACATATATATATTATATAACTAATATATAATATGTTTATATTTGTTTTATATATAATCAACAACACAGAATGCACTTAGCTACTCCCCACCTCGGAGCAGTCTTTCCAGTTTGCTTGGAGTATTTACTTTACTGAATAAACTTTTCTCTCACTATTTATGCCTCTTGTCTAATTTTTTTTCTTCTAGCAGATAAGAACAAAGAGATGCCTCATAACAAATCCATTCAGATCAGGAGAAAAGCCCCACAGGCACTCAACATAATTATGCATTTTCATTTTTGCTACTTTTTTCATATGCCTTTGTTCATGGGAAGTGGGAGGCAGGAACACCAGAGTCTCACAGAGATGCAGACACCAACTGGGATGGTTTGATGCAGAGAGAACCTGTAAAAGCATCAAGTTCTCATCAAGTGTAGTCAAAGACCAGCAACAGCAGAGATTTGCTATATCCCTCCAGGTAGAAGGGAGAGAGAGAGAGAGAGAGAGAGAGAGAGAGAGAGAGAGAGAGAGAGAGAGAGAGAGAGAGAGAGAGATTGCTACCAGGTCCAGGAGTGCTAGGGCTCTGGCCTCTCTGGCCTAGACGCAGACTGCAGGAGTTAATCACTTAGGGGTAAAGCTGCAGAGAAGCATTGCTACAAGGTAGGCAGAGAACTGGGAAGGAATGCAGTATTTTGCTCATGCTGACTGCCTGCCTAGAAAGTCTAGCAACTAGGCACCAGATCAGCGTCCTCAGCCCAAAGCAGGATAGAAAAGGAAATGGAAGGGCAGGGTTGCAGATGAACAGGAAACAGGAAAACAAGTGATGTAGAGATTTGCTGGAGGCCATATTTAAAGACTCTCATAAGCAGAAGGAGATAAAAATGGGTGGAGCAGGAATAAGACATAGAGTTGGAGATAAAGGAAATGATAACCCAATATAGACTAGAACTTTGCAGAATTTTAACAAAGCCTTTCTCTTTTTGTTGTTTGGACAACGTCCTTAAATGATGTTACAAAAGTATTAAATCTAATAAGCCCATTCAAGAACAGACTATATAGAGAATCTCCTAGAATGTTCATTTTGAAGTGGGAGGCGATGCTGACAGATTGTGAACTCCCCCACTTCATTCTATTTCTCAAAGCAACAACAAATATCTCCTGTAAAGTATGTCATTCAACGGTCTTCGTTTCTCAGCCACATGGAGAGGGATCCAACTAGCGTGTTGAGTGAGTTGTTAGCAAGAGTGTGATCACTGCCTGCCTTTTCCCATAGCTTATTTACTACTAACACATATCATCTTGTGGTGGTAAGTGAGTGCCTTTCACCCACTGGATCACAGAGTGCTTTATGAACTAGGAATACAGGAGTAGCTGAAACAGAGCTCTCTCTGGGGTGGAATAAGACAGCTGTTTGCCTTGCAGAAATGCTATACAACAGCCCAAGTGCAAACCAGGGAAGGTGCTCAATCTAATTGAAACTGCAAGAGGAATTTAAGTTGATGGACTAATTGCTGAGGCTGGCATGTGTTTAAAACAGGACTTGTTCTATTCCTTCCTGGCAGATTTTATTGAATAGACTCTGTTGTTTCCATTTAAGAGACGAGGAATCTGAAGCTCACGGGCACAAACTGTACTTAAGAGAATGTGATTGCACCACATGCCTTCTGAGTTTCTGGTTGCTATTTATCTTTTGAGTCACATGGCAATCAGAACATTCAGCTACAAAGCAATAACTTAGGACGAATGTGAGAGAAAGGGCACACCCATGGTGTGCACATATTTTGCAGAAATTGGGCTACCCTGGGAAGGTCGCCATGTGATCTTGACTCGACTTTCTCTAGTTTGGGACTCAGTCAAGTTACATGAGCTGCAGGTGACAGAGATGCAACACATTTTCATGCCTTTGAGAAGCAGTGGATCATGAGTCAATGAAACTTAAACTGATTAGTTTGCAGCGGGTTCCTCTTGCTCAACACTTCTTTCATGCAGGAACGTCACATTAATTGGTTCTTAATTGAACAATGTGCTTCCAGTTTTCAAAACCCAGCAGTGTATAAAATGGAAGATGCCAGACTCTTGCTCTGTGGAATAGGAAGTCAAAGGCACGGCACACAGGGATTAACTCTCAAGCAGTTTGGAAGCTGATACACACTTCACAGGGCCTGGTGAGGCGAAGCTCTTCAGGTTTCCAGGTTTACATTGAAGGCGGACTAAAGCCGCGTGTTCGGAAGAAGGCACAAACCTGAAGCACAAGAGGGTGATGAAAACTTCCCAGCTCCTTGACTTCTGAAAACTGCTGAATGCAGCTGCATTTTGTATACGATTAATTACCCGTTCCCTCTTCAAATAAATAACCTGATCTTTAACTTGTCTTCTTCAAACAAGATACCTTGGATGGTAATTGGTTGAGTCCTAGATGGGAAAGTTCCTTTTTCTGCAATTAAATATAGCCCAAAAGGTCTGCGTTCCACCTAAAATTGAAATCCTGTTTGTTCTTGTTCTTTCTCGGGAAATGTGCCATCTACAGGCAAGTTCATGTTTCTGTTTTGAAGAAATCTTAAACAAAGTCTGCATTCTGAGTTCACGTGAGAAAAGCCAGAGATGGAGTGGGGGGAGTAGACTCCTTGCAGCATAAAGAAGTTGTCAAGTTTCTGAGCTTCCCTTGTCCACTGGCCTGTGATCCTGGGAATGGAGGGAGTTAAGTGGAGTTCTGTAGGATACTGAAAGGCTGGTTATCTGTCTTCCTTGAATGTATCTGTGTCATGCTTGCTTGTTTCACAAGTGAGAGAGAGGGTTTTATTGTTGTTGTTGTTGTTACATGCTTAAACATGGAACATTCATCAAAGATGGGCTTTTTCTTCCTCTTGCATCAGACACAGAAATCACAGCCTGTCTCCCCCTAGTATCATGAACTCTAGTCCCACACAGCACTTAGTAATTGATATTGCAATAGATAGATACTGCTGCTTCTCTGGGGATGCCCTGATCCCATGGTTACTATAAAAGTAGATAGAAAAGAGGAGAAAGTCCATGAGGCAATGCCATTTTAACCACAGCTTCTCTGATTATAATGCATGCCATGTTGATAGTAACATATTTTAGATTCTAAAGAATCAAGATTGTGAGAAAATTCCCTTTATATCAATGATAAATCAGACACTAATATTGCTTCTCATTAGTAAAGAATCCTGGGGAATTACCTCTTTTGAAGACAGAATCTGGAATAAAGGTCAGCCAGAGGTGTGGGTAAGAAAAACATGGGGATGGAAGTCATGCTATCGAACTCTGGCAATCCCCAGCTGTGAAGGCCACTGGCTCTCCATCCTTGTGGCAATTTACTATGCTGACACACTGATCACACATCTTCAAGCTAATTACTCATATTCCCTCAACATCCATCCTTTCTGCTTTAACAAGAACTCCTTAAACATCCCTGGGACTGAACTTGGCATGGGAGCAACCATGGCAGCATTGCTTCCAAAAAGATAAATGTTACCCTGGGTATAAACTCAATAATAAGTGAAACATTTGACAAAGAAGAATGCCTTTGGCTGTGTTGCTCTGTCTGTCTAAGAAACTGACACTATAGAATACAGGAGCAAAGTCCAGGTTATGACAGCTACAAAAAGCCTCTGTAAGCACAGTAATCAGGCCTGTGTCAGTTGGCCCTTCTTTCCTGATCTCGTGTCTGGACAGCTGGTTGAATCTGACCCATGAGATATTTTTCAACATCTAGAACGAATAGTCAGCAGGGCAGATGCTTGCTGCTGCTGGGAGTGGTTAAAAGGAAGATGAAAAGGCAAGAAATGGTTTCTACTTTGAGGGGACACTCATTGCATAAGGAATATTAAAACATGTAGGACTTCTTCACCGTTGCTTACTCAGCAAGAATTTTGTCACTATTTTATGCAGGTGGCTTTGTTTGATTTAGCTCTGTAGTTATGAACCTTAGGTCTGTGGTTAAGAACCCAGAAGGAAGCTATGAGTTTGTTGTATCTGGGCTTCTTTGGGGGAATCAAAAGGATCCAATGATCTCTATTTGAGTAACTGTTTCCACACCCCAATATTTCACCTATAAGATAGAGGCATAAAACATCAGATAAGATTGTTACTATTCAATCTGGTAATCAACTCAACTTGCTCACTGACTTAGAAATGCTCCTTCCTTTGTGCACACTGGCCACACTTTGTGTTGGCCCCTGGAGGGGTTATCACTGTGCTCTCCCCGATGAGCGTGCCAGCGAAGGAACAAGTCACATACATGTCACTTGTTGCAAGAAGGACAATGAACTTGACAAAATCAGGACAAAGAATGAAGGCCTTTCTAGGAGGACTCATCTCATGGGAGCTGCTGGCATGTGAGCCAGGCCTAAAAGAATGTGGGCTATATAAACCTGAAAAGTTCCCAATACAGATGGAAAATACTACAGTGAAGAGGGTGTTTGGTGGAATGCTTAGAGGACTTGGCCACAGTGAGCACGCCTGTACAGGAATTGGAAAGTTGTTGACTGTCCTGCTTTAGTATTTATAAAGGGCTTTTGTGTACTCAATTTTAAAGAAGTAGTGGAGGCAAAACGGGAGACTAAAAGGCCTGGATTGGTATTCTAGTGCCATCACTCACCAGCCACATGGCCTTGCGGGAATGGCCCAAACCCTCTGTCTCAGTTATTTCTGCTATAAAATCAGGATAAATATAGCACCTATCACAGAGGTTAGTCCTAAGGAGTCAATGAATTTACTTACCGTCGTATAGAATAAGGCCTAGGATGTAGTTGGTATTTAACTGATATTATATTTTTCTTACCATTTTCACATGATGTTTTGCAGATAAGAGATCCTACTATTAGAAACCATACTAGAACCTGGAAAAGATAAGTCATATCAAGTTCACATGTACTTTGACACCTGTGTTTCATCCATAGTTCAGTGGTTCTCAAGGAGGGTGTGTTGCACACACACAAACACACCTTTTTAAAGTTATTATTGGGGTTGTTAACTGGAAGCTAGTGAGTAAAGGCCAACCATATGGCTAAACCACGTGGCACAGGAAAGTCACACACCCCCCCAAACAAAGATCACAAGATCTCGGTAGTGCTGTGCTTGTGAACCTGGGCACAGGGCTGTCTCTTAAAGGGGTACTCATGTTTAAATAGATCAAAAGCATTCCTTTCTGAAGAAAATACCTTACAGAAAACAACCCAAGCAAGGGGAAATTAGTGGAGAGAGGGAAGAAGACTTATTGATGAAATGTACTGGGAGCTTTTCTCCTGAAAAGAATGCTCACATACATGAAAAATAAAAGTATATTGCAAAATATGGAGAAAAAGGAATCAGTCTGAAATTCTAGGAAAGAAAATTCTCAGAAGTGGTTTAGCAAAGGAGAAAACAAAACAAAGCAGCCACAAAATCACCCACAGTGAGGAATCAACCAATCAATCAATCATACACAACACATATTTGTTGCCTATCAGGTGCATCCAATCTTTTCATATGGCACAGTTCATATTGAGAACAGCATAATGTATTCTTTTAAATTGAAAAATAATTTTGTTCAGTAAATCATTTGTGTTGGGTCATATTCATAGCTGCCCTTGGCTGCACATGGTCCAGGGGTCAAAGGTTATGCATGTGTAGAACTTTTAAAGCTCTCTCTGTCTCTCTCCGTCTCTCTCTGTCTCTCTCTTTCACACACACACACACACACACACACACACATGAGTCAAGAAGAAGTAAAATTATTTACTGAACTATTGAATGTGCTTGGACAAATGTGTCCCTCTGCTGGTTAATCATCATTCAATCTGTAAATATTACTTATTTCATCGATTGTGCTGTGATGATTTTTTCTCTTTACATGGACATTAGATCAGGAACTAAGACCCATTAGTTTCTACTATAAAGAACCATGGACATCAATTACTTCACTGTTTGAATTAGTCACTGTAGTTTAGAGAAATGAAGCTGTGGTTTCATGGCTTCTGTAGGCCACTGTCATCTTCCACCAGTCTCGGTGCTGTAACTCAGTTTCCAGGCACATTAAGGATGCTGTGAAGTCCTGGCCTCCACACTACCACCTCAGTGAACGGATCGACCTGGTTGCAATGTTACAAACACAAAGGCATCTAAGAAATGCTGACACTTGCAGCCTGGCAGTTTTGTTGTTCTGAGTCTTAGTGGGCAGAGGAGAAAAGCATTTTGCTTGCTTGTCTCCCACCAACAGTCCTGCCTCCGCTGCTGGAAACATTGGAAATGGCTGGTTGCTAATCACAATAAAAGCTGAAAGCACCGTGCATGTGATGTTTTCCATGGTGGGAACACATTTGTGTAGTAATAAGAGGAGCGGGCCGTGTTCCCGGTGCCCAGCTAGCTTAACCCCCGAAATAATTACACAGAAACCGTATTCATTGAAATACTGCCTGGCCCATTATCTCCAGCCCCTTTTTGGCTAACTCTCACATCTTGCTTTAACCCATATCTAGTAATCTGTGTATCACCACGGGGTCGTGGCTTACCGGGAAGATTCTAACCTACGTCCATCTCCGGCTAGAGATTCATTGCATCTGCCACACTTTCCTTCTTCCCAGCATTCTGTTCTGTCTACTCTGCCCACCTAAGGGCTGCCTTATCAAAAGGACAAGGCAGTCTCTTTTTTCAGCCAATGAAAGCAATACACAAACAGAAGGACCTCCTACACCACATTTGAGTGCATCACCCTATTCTGTTCTCATACTTATACAGTGAGCTTGGAGTAGCCGTTCTTCTAAAGTTCTTCTAAATTCTGTAAAGGAAAGAACACAGCCCTATATACAAATGTCAAACAAAAATGGCTTCCAAGTTCAATGTCACTCAGCAGGGGTTGAACTAGTGTGGTGTAAGGTCTTAGCCTGAGTTTCTTTTTGAAGCAGAACCTGAGACACAGATTTGACTTGGATTTCCCTGAGAGCCAATCCAAGGAGGTACTAGGAGAGGAGTTAAAACCAGACAGGAGTAGGAGACAAAAAGGAGTTTGGGGTGTTTAGTCATGGTGGGGAGCTCTGGGAGACAGTGTGGACTGATCCCCCAGAAGATACATTTTAGTTCTACTGCTGTTACATAACCCTAATGATGGGTATTCTTTCTTTTGAAGGCAAGGTAGTAACTTGAATATTCTGTTCAAATGAGGGAAAAGGTCCCAGAGTTTCAGGGACTTTTTCAGGACGGACACTGGGGCATGTTATGACATTAGAACCCAAGGGCGCTGGTACCTTGTGTCTTCAAAATCACCCAATGCCCCCTGCGGCACACAGTGCCAAACCTGCTCAATGAGAAGACAGGTGAGCTGTGCAGCCTTGCCTTCTCTCCAGTGTCTTCTCTGATGTAACCGCGCTTTTTGTCTTTCAGGTACAATGGACCCCTCTCCTGTCAGCACAGAGGCTTACACCTTTGCATAGATTCTTCTCACTTAGTGACAAGGCACCTTCCCCTCTTCAGAGTCTCCTTTTAGATTACAGATTTATACCAAGGCATATATGACTGACAACTTAAAACATCTCAAGAGGCAAAGCAGGTTTGCACCTTGATTAACAGTGGTCTTCAAAGATAGTTCTAGGCCTGTGTATCTGGGTTGACCCATGTGTAGCTTAAGACTTTTAATCGGCAGGCACTTTTTAAAGATAGTAATTGTAACCTTAGATTTTAACTAAAAATGGAAATTGCTTCTTCCAAGCTGCCCTGGTGAAGGACTTGGAAGAGTCAAGTACAAGTTGCCCCACCCCCAACCACACACAAGGCATCTCTCTCCAGTTAGCTACATCCCTCTCATCCTTTCATCCAATAGAGTCCCTCATTCCAGCCATCCCCTGCTTCTCCAGGATTTTGAATTTACAATACATTATCTATAGCACACTAGAGAATGGAGAGACGATTCTTAGAGGTCTTTGCCTTTAACTGCCATCCTCGATCAGTGCTTTGGAAACTGTACCATGTAGCACGTAATTTTCTTAGCACTCTCCCAACCTCTCACCTTCGTAAGACAGTATGATTTTTGAAAAGATCTTTGTATGAAGAATGGCCCCAACAATTATAGAAGCTTACATTTACTCTTCATTAAAATTGTCCTAGGTAGTATTTGAACTTTAAATCCTCTAAAAGAGAAGCAAATCTGTGCTTGAAGTAGAAATTGCTGGAATAAAGAACAGGGAAGACGTTTAGATAGTCTCATCTGTGTGTGCGAAGTCACAGCTAGATCCAGCTTCCCATTATCTACAAGCCACCTGTTCGTCGTGACTGTCTGACAGTCAGAATGAGAAGCCGAGTTTAATTAAGTTAGATGTGTGGGAGGAACATGCTTTGCAGCAGAGTTGGATTATTAATGGACTCCTATATTGAATTGTTCACATTTTTGAAAGGCTAATTACAATATAATTTTAATTTTAAAATATTGCTTTGCCAAGGGTGGGAGTTGTGTCATGTATTATTAACTGTTAGTCTTTCCTTTTGGATCTTGAGGGAAATACTGGTTTGGCTATGATAGTCATTAATACAAAGTTGTTATGTTTCTCATATTTGATGGGTTGAATTCCCAGAAAAGAAAAATATGCCTCACAATTGTTAAATACAAAAGGCTGTGGTAAAATTTCCTAGAGTTTTCCTGAACTTTCCTATGAATAATGTCAAATGGTAGATATAGTTTTGGTAAGCCAAGTTTCACAGTTTTTGGTGCCGCTTGAGGCCCATGATTTTGTCAGCCATCTAATTTCAACATCTCCTGGGGGAAAAATTACAATTTTGTAATCCATTCTACTCTTACCTAGTTATAAATGCTTAAGTAGGGTGCTAGTCGATTGTAATGGGAATCACATGGTTTTTAGATTCACCAACCTAATTTAGAGTTCTAGTATCCAAAGATGTGTTTACTTTGTGTTCCAAACTGAGATCAACCTACATGCCTCCGATTCACAGGGCTTCTAGTGAAATACCTTGGTCTCTTCAGTGACATTTCAGTTTTGCCAAACCAACGAACCTACAGAAAGGAAATGAACAGTGAGTAATTAGCACTTTCTACCACCCCAAGGAACATGAGAGAAATCTGTTATTCAAGCTTCACCTACTCAAAGCAGTCTTCCCCTGGACCAGGGCTAGTCTGGAGCTGGACCAGTAAGAGTTATCATCTATTGCAGAGTGACTCAGAAGCCCAGCAACTCCATCACTAGGTCAACATTGCAACGGCTGGCTGCGCACCGTGCAATGACTCAAGTCTCAATTTCCTACTATTAAATGGGGTCATAGTTGAATATATTAATAATTTTTTTCTGAAGGAAGTACTAGAACAAGAAAGGCCTTGTATGTACAGAACAGTGGTTCTCAAGCTGTGGGTCATGACCATCAGAAAACACATACTTCTGATGGTCTTAGAAACCCCCAACCATAAATTTATTTTCATTGCTACTTCGTAACTGTAATTTTGCTACCAAGCAGTGTCTCAGTTCCTAAAACTATTGGAAATATGTGTTTTCTGATGGTCATGACCCACAGGTTGAGAACTGCTGGCCTAGCAGATGACCAGTTTCTCAGGCTAATTATCTCATTTGCCTATAGCCACAGTTTCTTCTTTCATGTGAGTAGGAAAATTGACATGTGCAGTGCCCAGCAATGAGCTTAAATCCTGACACATAATCCTTTGTGTATTCAGTTCTGCCAGGGGTTTTCACTGTCAAATGAGGGACCCACAGAATTCAAAAGAACATGACGTGATCTCTGCTCTTGTTCAAATCTAGGGGTGTCTGTGTATGTCTGTGAGCTGTGGCAGGAGCCCAGTCTAGTTTCTCCTCACCTCCAGCATGTTCGAATGATACGCTGTTGTCTTATCGTCTGGGCAGTGCCCGAGCTTTAATCTACTGCTATTTCACCCAGCAATTGCAACTCTGCAGTTGCCACCTGCTTCTCTAGCAGTGGCCTGGCCACTCCGGCCGCAGCCTGGCAGGAATCCTGTTCCCTGCAGAAACTGGCTCTGTTGCTGTCTCTAAAAGTAGCTTTAATTAAATCTCTATCATTTTATTAATAAATAAGACTCAACATTCAAAGGCCGAGATAAAAACCTGATAGCTCAGAGAGGCCAGGTTGTAACCTAACTTCCATGCTGGCATCTCCGAAAGATCCATGCTTCCACTTTGCCAAACCAAAATAAGCTGTGTCATTCCAAACACCACCCTACTACTTCCTGTGTCTCTCTTTCTCTCCCAGTGCCCTTTGAGACCCTAAGATTACTTTCTGTCAACAAGTGGCTAATACAACCTCCTCACCCAAGGTTAATTTTATTTAATTAACACAAATGCACACTCAGGGTTCACAGTGTGATCAAATATCCCCCGGCAATACCCTTCATCTATCCCTACACCCAGCGTCACACTGCTTCATCTTTGCTATAAGTTTAGCCTAGATTTCCGCTATTAAGCCTAGGGGCTTGAATGCCACAATCTCACATTTTGAAGTCCTTAAAGATCAAAACTCCTGTGGTCTAAAATCCCAAAAGATTCTTGAAAATATAATTCTAGAAAAAAAATCATTTAAACAATTCTTTAAAAGGCATTTTGTGAACAGATGGAGAACATACAGTGTGTGCTGTCTGCTTGTCTGTCTACTTCAGCATCTTGGCGTGGAACTTCAGGAGGAGATACGGTCTTTTCTCTCTCTCCTTCCTCTTGTGAGATTTTATTTTTTAAATCTACAGGTACATTTTCAGCTTTGTGAGAAACTTTTCACAAAAGGAGAAGACTATCAACGTTACCAACAAGACAGATCCTTGATTCACGAATTTCCATGTATTCACTGGGAATCTCAACACTCTAGCCGCCTTCAAGGAGTCTGATGTGGGGGTAATCTTTTCAGAGTGTGGTGAAATTGTGGGTTACTCTGTGCACAAGAGCTTTGACTTTCTCTAGTGTGTTAATGGAAGAAGTGCCTGAGCTGAAGTAGCCAGAGAGGAGGGCGGAATGATTGTTGGCCGGGTTTTAGATACTAAACTGACTACAGAGTAAAGTGTAAACCGAGGAAAAGCAAGTGTGAAGTGACTCGCAGCAGAGATGTCCGAATTGGTACCAGACAGTCAGTACACCCTTCTCCATCCCCTCTACCCTGTTCTTCACTTGACTTGGACTATGGCTTTCAATGAGTTTATTATGACAGGGTGGGTGTACAGGTAGTCACCACGTGTTCCTCCTCCTCCTATTGTTCAAGCTGTGGTGCCTTCCGAATGACAGCATGTGTCGGTAAACACCCCACGAAGGGGCAAAAGTGGATTCAATCCAGAGAGAGAGGACAATGGGGAGCTTCTTCTAAGTCTGGAAAGTTGAAAGGTGATGACCTTCAAGGTGCTAAGAAGGAGCTGACTCAGATAAAACCAAAGTGGATTCTCTGCTGGAAAACCTGGGGAAAAAAGAAAAAGAACAATACAAACAAGCAGCTCTGTCCTTCTTGTCCCCAAGAGACATGAAGATTGAAATGTGTGCAGAGGAACAGAGTAGCACCTCTACAAAGAGAGATGGGAGTGGCGTGAAGGTGGAGTCTGAGGCAGGTGCAGAGGATGCTTCTGAGGATGGTGACAACAATGAAGACTGGGAGATGACAAGCAGGAGTTGATCAAGGATGATGAAAAAGAGGCTAAGGAAGAAGAAAGAGACAGCATCAATGGACAGGACGACTACTAAGCATATAGTGGAGTTTAGACTCTTACCCCGTTATTCATTTACTGGGGCACTTGTGAGAGACCAAAGTGACAGCACACCCTCCCCATGGTGTCTTCAGCTCCTTCTCACTGTCCCCCTCTCCTCATCCTTCCTGTGTTCGTTCATTTATAACTAACTGTCCTGTGCCTAGTTCCATTTTCACTTCCTTTGATGCTCCTTGGTAGTTTTGTTAAGTCTTATTCTGTAAGTTTTGCTTTTAATTTTGATAACTCTGGGATTTAATAATAAACATGTATGGTTTTTACCAACTGTCTCCAAAATAGTCTCTTGCTATGCAGAGAATATGTATGAAGAAGAAAAGAAATCCCACATTAGCTCAGAATTGAGTATAATAGAAGGTTATTTCTTTAGGGGTAGACTCACAGATCACACTCCTCTGTTGGAACAGGGAACAGCAACCGAAACCCACAGCCAGAAAGGAGGCTGGATGCACGCTTCACAATCGGCTCAAGTGGGCGGGTAACTTAAAGGCTACTTGTAGTAGGAATTCCTACAGCACCTCCCACTTTTGTTTAAATAAGAAAGTTCTAAGCCTAATATAAAGTTATATACAATAAGAACAAATATTAGGTATAAAAATTAGGTATATTATTTAGGTATATATATTAGATATATATTATTAGGTATAAAAATTATAATAAGCATAAACAATATCAAGCAAGAAACATGTAATAAATGTTTTAATAATTATCCTATCCTAATGAGTTTAAGTCTTATATAATAAATAACTTGGCCAAGTCATGAGAGGAAAGTAACTACAACTATCTAGTCTTCAACCCCAATGAAGACCCAAGAAGGGAAATAACATTACTTGAGTAAGCAGGAAGTGCAATCAAGCAATTTACAAAATGTGCAACAAATGACAGAGACAACTGGCAACCTGGGCAATCACCCAAAGTCTCATTTGTAGCATTGGAGCAACCAACTTTGGCTAAGGCCTGAATAACTGACAGACCATTTTCAGAGGCAGAAAAGTTTTCAAAACCATCTTACCCTGTCTTGGCAAGATTTGACAGTCTGTTTTCTTATATCCTGCTTGTCCTCTCCAGACATCATGCATTTTATCAGTGGTCAATGCACGGGTAATTCCTTGCCCAAAGGCCAGTTTTGCCAAGAAGAAAACAAGCTCTAAGTGGGTTGTCTTCAGTGTTCAACATTCTCTTGGGAATAGATAGGCACTGCCAGGAGCAATTATGTGTCATACCAACAGAACCCTAAGTTATTTAAATGCCATATTCTACAGCTCTTTGAAGTGGTTGAAGATTACCTTTCTATGCAGAATACAATCTTTATGTATCTAAAGAACCTGATTAGTCTACTATAAGTATGACAAACATGGATAACTATTGACCTATGAATCTTAATACCTATATAACTTAAAGACTAAGACTTCATATTAGAATATTAAACAATCTTTAAAGAACTGTGCAACAAATGAGGACAATGATCTCAAAATGTAAACAATGTATAAGTATCTTGATTTCTACCTCTACTTTAGGTAGAAATGTATATTACAATATGATAAATATATTCTAAAATTGTATCAATATACAAAATGTCTTAAGCAGAGGTAGAAACATGCATGCATACAATATGACAAAATAACTTTGCCTAGATATACAAATATTGTAGAAAAATAGGAACATATTCAATATAATTTAAGTTTATACCAATATACAAGAATTTATACCAATGTAAATTGCCTATAAATAATAGCTCACAAGTATTCACTCCATTACTCACTATTATTATTAGTGTGAGTAAGCTCACACTAATCTATTATCCCATCCAATTTCCTTTCTTTTTTTTCAAAGAGATCCCTGATCATACATAAATTTCCCCCCAATCCCCAACCCTATACCAATTATAATCAACCCCTAAACGATGTTCCTTATCCTGAGGACAATCTTTGTTGGGAGAGGGGCTGTTGTATTTTTTATTTCCAGCTGTCATGGGGTGATATTCTTTCTATGGGATCCTGTGAAAGTAAAATGATGGTTAAGTTCCAAGATTACTTGTAAATTGTAAATAGTCTCTGAGTATTTCGTACTGTTTTTCTGAGGTTCCTATTTGGAGTTCTGGCCAGAATGTTGTAAAAAAGTGCACCATCATCTAACCAAGTTGAAACAATCTTGAGCAGCTGGTACCCAAATAGGTCTTATAGTAGTGCTATCAGCATCATGATTTCATATCAACCAGGTGGAGTTGTTGTTGTGGGGCCCCATCTTCTTCCTGGAAATGTGATAGCTTACTGCAGTAAAGTTCATTGTTCATTGTGGAAAACTTAAACATTATTTATAAAGACATATACATACATATATATTCAATGAAAGATATGATAGAGAAAAAAAATAGGTATAAAAAGTAAATTTTTTTCTAAATTCTTTCTTCTTTCTGTTCCATACCAGGTGGCTCTTGACATGAGACAGAAACTCTGAATTTTTTTAACACTATGCATGGATTTAGAGGACAGAGCCATTGTCCAACTCCAAAGTTATTCATATGAATAAGTGTCAATGGTCTGGTGTACATATTTTAATTTTCCAAATTTTGCAAAGTGGAACACATCCATCTGTACATTTCATTCCTTTGAATACCCTTTGGGTTAATCCCTACAGATTGTAGTGTTTGGTTATAGAAAGAGCAAGTAGGACATCTCTTTATAATCTCCTTAGCTTGTTGCCATGTAATAGAAAACTCTTTCTTTAAACCTTTTGACATGATGTTTCTTTTAGAATTATAAGACCTTCAACATACTTCCAATCAGTAATTGATTAATTTCTGCATTATCTTGTGCTAGAGGACCTGGCAGACCTGTATGGGATTGAATGTGTGTTATATATATGGGACAAAGCTATTCCTGATTATGTCTTGAATCTATATGAATAATGAAGTCAATTCTGTGTTGTCTGGTAAAAATTCTGCTGTTTCAGTATGCAAGACAACTCTTTCTGCATATTGTGAATGGTAACTATATTGAGAAGTTCTTTAAAATCCCTTAGTACCATAAGAATAGCATAAAATACTGCCTTTGGACAGAATTATAAGGGCTTTGTTCCATCTTATTTAAATCTTCTGATTTGTAACCTGCCTTCCCTGATTTATTTGCATCAGTATAAAATGTACAGACTCTAGTTACTGGAGCATCACATACAATTCGGGGAAGAATCCAAAAAGTTCTCTTTATAAGGTTAAGTCTATCACTTTTGGGATAATTGCTATTAATTTCTCCCCCAAAAAATAGCACAAGCTCTTTGCAATGGTTCACTGTCTTCCCATAACTTTTTTATTTCATTAGTAGTAAAGGGCACTATAATCTCTGCTGGGTCTATACCTACTAATTGACGAAGTCTCAATTTACCTTTTATAATTAATTCATAGACTTGGTTTATGTGGCAAAAAGATCCATTCTAAGATAATATTGTCCCTCTGCATTAAAATTTCTGTAGGAGAAATTCTAGGAGGCAATATGACTAGAATAAAATTAAGATTTATATTCACCCTATCCACATGTTCCTCCTGTAATTTCTCCTCAACAATCATCAATTCCTTTTCTGCTTCAGCTGTTAGTTCCCTGGGACTATTCAAGTTTTTATCATTACCTAAGGTTTTGTTTAAATGAATTATTAAATCAGTGTTATCCCAATAGCTGGTTGTAGATTGAAAATGTCTCCTAACAATCTTTGAAAGTCATTAAGAGTCCACAACTGGTCTCTCCTAATTTGTACCTTTTGTGTTCTAATTTTCTGTAATCCTATTTTATAGGTAATTGACAGAATCTCCTTTCTGTATTTTTTCTGGAGTAATTTGTAAACCCCATTTTTGGCAAAACTTTTTTTTTACTTCTTCAAACGTTCTTTCTAAAGTATCTATGTTTGAATCAGATAGCAAAATGTCATCTATGTAATGGTAAATTATAGATTTAGGAAATTTTTTACATATTATTTCCAATGGCTGACTTACAAAGTATTGGCAAAAGGTGAGACTATTGAGTATTCCCTGTGGAAAGATGATTCACTGGTTTCTCCTAGTATGCTGAGAATTATTTAAGTAGGCCCTGTGAAGGCAAATTTTTCTCTATCCTTTTCTTGTAATGAAGAAACAATCTTTTATATCAATAACTTTGAGAGGCCATCATTTTGGTAATAGAGAAGGCAGAGGAATTCCAGATGGTAGAGGGCCCATAGGATGAATTACCTTGTTGACAGCTCTTAGATCTGTCATCATTCTATATCTACCAGATTTCTTTTAACAACAAATACAGGAGACTTCCAAGGGCTGATTGATTCTTCAATATGGTGAGCATCTAGTTGTTTCTATACCAGCTATTCTAAAGCTTGTAGTTTGTCTTCTGTTAATGGGGTTAACCCAAACTGATTTTTCATTTACCATTTTAAAGGTATGGCTGTTGGTATGCTTTGTGTTTTTTTGTACAGCCTGAATGACTGGTGATCTTTGTGCATAGTACCTTATAACATCCTTCCAAGAATTATGAGTTTCTGGGACTACAGGAATGTTAATCTGGGTTTTCATTGCTGCAGCAGGTCATGACCCCATAAATTCACTGCGATATTAGCCACATATGGCCTCAGCTTTCCTTTCTGTCCTTCTGGCCCTATGTATTCAACCCACCTCATGCTTTGTTTCTCTTGATATAGGATTCCAATTTCTAGGAATTGAACATCTGCTCCTTGAAGAGGCCAATTTGGATGCCAAGATTTTGAAGTAATGATACTCATGTCTGCACACATGTCTATCAAACCCACAATTACAATGCCATTTATACGCACTCTTTGCTTTGGTCTATGATCATTTATAGACGTCTGCCAGAGTATACATTTCCTATTTAATATTTCCTATTAGAATTTTTGATTTATCCTCTATGTTTATTCCATCATTTAGAACAGTATGTTTTTTTGTTTGTTTTTTTTTGTTTTTGTTTTTTTTGTTTTGTTTTGTTTTGTTTTACAGAAGGCTCTCAAGTTTTTAATTTTCTTGGTGAGACATGTCCTCCACAGTGACTGGGAATGACTGGACCACTTTTGACTTGGGGGCCTGCGAGAAGCCCCCCAAGGAGTTTTCCAATGGTATCAGATGCCTTGTCCGTCTTTTGTTGATTTGCATTCATTGGTCCAATGTCGGCCTTTGCCACACCTTCTACATATACCTGAAGGCTGAGTCCTCCTACTCTTGCCATTCCCAGAGGAGATATTATTCCTAGGAATTCCTTGTCTACAATACCTTCTCAGATGTCCTATTCTACCACAATTAAAACATTTGGCATCTTGATGTCTCCTCATTCCTTTGGAAATTGCTTCTCCTACCCAAGATTCAATATTATAGTCAAACGTCTCAATGTTCATTGTATGCAGGATCCATTCATTCATTGGAGTTGATCAAACCTCTAAAGTCCCAAGTATCTTTATGCATTCTAAGTTGGCATTTTCAAAAGTACAATAAGTACTTCTCTAGCATCTGGGCCTATTATTCTTATTTGTACAGCCTTAGTTAATCTTTGTAAAAAGTCACTAAAGGGTTCTTTTTGGCCTTGTTTAACCCTGGTATATCATTTAATTTATTTTCCTGATTCTTGAATCCTGTCCCAAGCATTTAAGTCTGCTTTGTGGCATAGGGGCAAGATTTGTTCATCTTAAAGAGCTTAAGCATGTGGGTCAGCATCAGTGCCCTCACCAAGAATTTGATCTTGGGAAGTCTCAAGTCCTTTGGCTTTTCCCTGTTGTTCTAAAGTTTTAGCATCTTCACTGAAATAGCATTTAAATATCAGTTGAGGCCCATCATTCAGGACTGCTGAAGCTAACTGAAGCCAGTCATGTGGCATGGCTTTAATGCTAGAAGTCCATGTTTTTACCATCACCCTAACAAATGTGGAATGCAAGCTGGAAGTTACAATTGCTTGCTTAATTTCTTTTAGATCATGCATTCTTATAGGTATCCATCTACCTTCTTTGCATCGTTTGGGGCCTTTAGAACTTGATGCTTTATCAGAGTAGATTACAGGGTAGGAAGCTAAAAGCCCGGATAAGCCATCTCTGACAGCTACTGGCGATATTGAATCCTGTCCTTGTGCCTTCTTTTCCTGTTCTTCAGCTCCAATAATTTCCTCAGTCATTTCAAATCTTTTTACTGCTGTTTTTTTGTAAAGCCTGAATTTCCTGGCTGGTATATATTTCTAGTGATTTCATTGAGGTACTTAATCTCTGGTCCTCATTCTGCACATGTGATTCCAAGGTCTGAAGTTTATCCTTTAAAGATAACACCTCATCCTTGGACATTATTTGGATAGCATGCAGATTGCCATCCTGGAGAGATACTCTATCTGCTAGCCTATCATAACTTTTCAATAAATTTTGATTGTCAAATTCAATAGTATAAATTCTTTCAGATAATTTCTCAGTATCCTTTGACATGGATTCAATTTTGTCTGTCAAATTAATGTTTCCCTTTTCAATAGTATTAATGTTTTCAGGTAACTTTTGATTTTTGATGGTATTAATCCTGTCAGCTAACTGTTCATTATTAGTCTGTAAAGACTATATTATTTCTAAAAGTGCCTCATTCTTGGCTCTGTTATCAAACCATTTTCTTAAGGATATAATATGAAGAAAAAAACAGGAACAAACTCTTTAAAAGGCAGTTGATTGCATTTAAGGCAGGAGTTGTTCTAAGAAACAAATAAAACACAATGAACCCTTGACAACAACATCCATATACACCACATATATAGATTGTTATCACTGCTTGACAATTTCATACATGTGGATAATACATTCAGAACAAAAAGAAAGAGATATAGTAAAGAGAGAGTCAAAGATGAAGAAATATTCTAAATGGTTTACAGTGTGTTAAAAATATATGCAGGCTAAAGGTTAAAGTCCTTAAAATAAAAAAGAAAGAAAGAGAATAGTTGGGTGTGGTGGTGCACACCTTTAATCCCAACACTTGGTAGACAGAGGCAGACAGACCTCTGCGAGTTCAAGGTGTGGTGGTGCACACCTTTAAACCTAACACTTGGGAGGGAGAGGCAGGTAGATCTCTGTAAGTTCAAAGACAGCCTGGCCTACAGAGGGAGTTCCAGGACAGCCAAAGATATACAGACAACCTGTCTCAAAAAGTAAAAATAAAAGAAATAGAAGTTAAAGTAAAGCCACATAAAGATGGAAAATACACAGAGAATCTGGATACTGTATGTTATTATGTTGTTTTTGAATTGTTTGAATGCTGAGGAAGGAGCAACAGCCACTAAAAGATATTTGTTTATAAATGCTGCTAATTTTGAAAATTCTTTGACTTAGAAATTGAAGTCAAAAGTTATGTTACTTTGGAGAAGAGATTTTGCTTTGTTTCCACAGGAATGAGAGGCTGTGGATTCATTCTGAGTTAAGAAAAATCAGGTTTGATCAAGGAAGACCACCTGAGAACTCTCCGGTAGGAACAGATGGCCTGGATGTCTGAGTTCTACATCTAGAACAGATTCAAGATGCTGCCTGAGATGATGAAGACTCACAGGGTACTCTAGTCAGGACTTGCTCATAATTCTGAATTTTCTTTAGGTCCCCATAAGATTATCAGTGAGCCCAACCAGCAGGAAGTAGCCTGGAATACTCTGCCCACATTCCCCCAAAATGGAGTATGGATATTTTCTTTTGTTTCTTAAAAAAAGAGGGGGAAGTGGTGTGGGACAATTCTGTATTCTGTCAACTATGTTTTAAATAAATGCTGATTGGCCAGTAGCCAGGCAGGAAGTATAGGTGGGACAAGCAGACAGGAAGTAGAGGCGGGTCAATGAGAACAGGAGAATTCTGGGAAGGAGGAAGCCCAGTCCTCCCCAGTCCTGTCCCAACCACTGAAAAAGGAAGATGTGATTGCCCTGCTGAAAAAGGTACTGAGCCATGTGGCTAACATAGATAAGAATAATGGGTTAATATAAGTTATAAGACTTAATAAGAAGCCTGAGCTAATGGGTCAATCAGTTTATCATTAATATAGACCTCTGTGTGATTTCTTTGAGGCTAAATGACTGTAGGACCTGGTGGGAGGACAGAAACCAGGCAGGACAGAAACCCTGACAGTGTGTGTGTGTGTGTGTGTGTGTGTGTGTGTGTGTGTGTGTGTGTGTGTGTGTGTGTGTATATGTATATATATAAAATATTTCTTTATTTATAACTTATAAATAATATATAATAGTATAATACATATTAAATATTTTATAAGTTTAATAAAATATATTACATATAATACATAATAAGATATATTCATTATTAAATAAATAAAATAATAAAAATATTATCTATCTGTAATATATATTGTTTGTAAATATGAACACTCAAATATACTAATTATGACTACATCGATGCAGCAGCAATGAGCAGATCCATGCAACCTATGTCCATATAGAAGTATAACCTGAACACCATTGGTATAAGTCCTAGACTCTAAAGGTCAGTGAGCTTGGAGTTCTGATGTACAAGAAAGCAAGGAAAGCTGCTCCCATTCTTAGAGGGAAATCAGCCTACTTTCAGTACATGTTTGTTCTGGATCTTAGCAGAAAGGCTGCTTCCTTCCCAAATTGAGAAAAATGGTTCCCCACCTAGCCCACTGGAAAGACGCTGACAGACAGATCTCCCCCAAATCCTTTGCTGGAATCTTAGAAGTTCATTGTTCCAAACATGCTACAACTGTCCTATGTAGAGGTTAGTGTGTGCTCAGCCCCTCCTCTGATGTGGTTTTCTACCCCTCTAAACTAGCTATTTGTTTCTTCTATTTTTTCTTTTACTTTTCCTACTGAAAATTGCAGGTTTTGGTGTTTCAACATTTGACATTTTATTTATTTAGTTAGTTATTTAGTTATTTAGTTAGTTAGTTAGTTAGAGGCAGCCTTTCTCTGTGTAAAAGCCCTGGCTGCTGCCTGGTTCTGCCTTCTGAGTGCTGGGATTAAATATATGTGCCACCACCACCTGGCTTTAACATTTGAAATTTTCATCTTTTGGAATTTGGAATGTTGAAAATTTAGACTTCACAAAATTTAGACTTTTAAAAGTTCAGGCTTTGAAAGTTTGTCCTTTTGGTTTATCATCAGTACCACAATGTCACAACCGAAGTCTCTCAACACTTGCTTATAGATCATTCCCAGTTCTAACTTGTGGCTGTGAGTCAGCATGTTGCCCTTGGTTTGTGCTGATCCTTTTCATTCATCTTAATAAGGAATCCAAGTCACAGGTTCTTTGGTTGCAGTTGCTTATTTGCTGAGAGAAAGGGAAGAATGTTCCAGGAATGCATATTCTATCAGCAGGATTAAGAGGTCTGAGAACAAAGGAAAAGGGAAAAGTCAAGACGGTGCTCAAAAGAATTCCCCAAATAGATGGGCCTCGGAGCTGGTTCTAGTTGGTCTTGAGGGGGTCTAGAGTCAGCCAGGAAAAAGGTGGGTATTTGAATGAGAAGACAGACCAGTAGCTCAGAAAGAAGTAGAAGTCAGGTCCTTGCATCCTAGAGGTAATGGCTTGAGCATCATTATAAAGTAGGGAAGTGAGCCAAGTCATTGGACTAGAAGTTGTGTGTGAGCCAATGAAGTGGCAAAGCTTGACATTAAGGCCTCTTTGGGATTTTAGAGTTGCGACATTTGGCGCAGTGGTTCTCAACCTTCCTAACCTTTTAACAGCACCTCACATCGTAGTGTTCCCAGTCATACAACGATTTCGTTGCTATTTAATCATTTTAATTTTGCTACTGTTATGAATCTTAATGTAAATATCTAATATGCAGAATATGTGATATGCAATCACCGCTGGTCTGGAGTAGCCAAAAGAGGCGGTGAGATGGAAAGTCTGCTAAAGCACCCCAGCTCCCTCTGTGCTTCCTTTTAACCCCGTTCTGCAATGGCAAGAGCCTGATACCTGAGGTTCCCACGGATAACGTGCCCTATACTTCAGGATCCTAGAGCATTTCCTAGAGCATCCCCCATTCTCAGGACAGCCATGCTCATGACCAGCTTAAAGCCTTGTAAAAGACATGGATCCCTCTACTACAGAAATGGATGATCTGGCTCTTCCTCTGGATCTCAAATTAAAGATGATTCAATCCTTTGACTTGATTCGTCCTTCTCCTTCATTATCCCCAATTCCACCCCTATCTAGTCCAAACTAGAGCCCTGGCTGTCCTGCCTGAGGACCTGTGGCGCATCAACTATCTCTGGTAGGGCCAAGGGTGTGGAGCAGCTTCCAAGCTTCCAGGCACCCGCTTGCACATCAGACTGACATGCACCTTCTGGTCACTGTTGGCACAACCTTCGCCTTATGTTGCTAGCACAAAGTCTGACTTCCCCGAGGCTATACTTGTTTGCCACACAGAATACATGGAGTTGCTAGGTGATGTACTTCAACATGTAGAATCCATGGGGGAGCCATGACTGCCCTTCATTTGGCACGGCTCTGAATTAGCATTGAGCCAGGTGATTCAGGTCAGAAGATAAGAGCCCTAGCTCTGGATGCCGAGGTATGAATGTTTGGCTGAGTGTAAAAGAGATGAGATTAAAGACATAAGAGGAGCAATGTATGGGTTACATATCCAGGTGCCCTCTGGAATGGCTGCCTGCTCAGGAGACACTTCTGTGAGCTCAGACTCCCCTTCCCGAGCTGCTGGCCTTTTGTGGTTAGTTTCCCTTCAGGCCAGTGCTTTCCCTGCCCCGCTCTCAAACAGAGGCTTTTGTGCTTTTTAAAATTCTACCCCTTTCTCATAAGATCTTTCCCAATTGTGAGTTTAAAATCAATTTTCTTCTTTTTGCATCCTCCAGCTGACAGGCTTACTTGTTTGTTTGTTTGTTTAGAGAAAGGGTTTCATAAAACAAGAGTTAGTTTTGGACTTGCTATGTAGCTAAAGATGGTCTTGAACTCTTGATTCTCCTGCTTCCGTTTCCTTAGGGCTGGATATGCACCACATACCCAACTTCCAGTTTATACATGAATCCATGTACTGAATTATTATACTTCACAAATATGTATAATAACTACATGTACAGACATGCATGTATGTATAATAACTACATGTACAGACACGCATGTATGTATGTATTCAAGTTAGGTGATGCTCAAGGCTTCCCTTCCATTCTTTCGCTGTTTGACTGTCTCTATTACCCAGATTCCTTACCACCCCTAAATACTTTAATGCTCAGATTGGTATATTCCTCCTTCTTTTATTGAAAAATCCTAAATTTTATTAGTATACAAATTCATACAAAGCGTATTTCAAATTTTTAAAGATGTTGACACTCTTATAGTTCAATTATTTTTGCATGCTTGAATGAAATAAATCATTAAAAATTCCCTTATATCATGCCCACATTATTGTTCTAAAAACAAATAAACAAACCTGTCAAACCTTTGAGAGACAGGAATCTGTCTGAAGAATTGAACAGCTGACAATTTCAAAACCAGTTTTTGTGGATGTGACACACAACAGGGCTGCACCTTTGCTTCTAACAGCCATCTATTGTGGGCACATGCTAAGACTGCTAACCTTATTTGAAGAGACAATAGGACTTTCATGATGATCGCTGGCCACATTATCACTTCCAACTGCTTGTTTTCTTCACCTGCTATGTGTACTTTCATGAAATGTAGTGCATTTCCCCAGAGCACTGCTAATGCTAATGGTAGAGTTCAGACAAATATATTCTCCCCTCTTCACTGTTTACTGTTTGTTTCACCAAGTTCCCCTGACCAACTGGCACATATGCGGCCTCCAAGGATTCTGTGGCTTGATTTAGTTTGCAGGCTCTTATTTGTATGCACAGCGCCAACACTCTATATTATAGGGGCAGGGCTATGACTTCTATAAATTATGAAATCGCCTGCAAAGCTGATGGCCTGTTAGTGAATGTGAGCTCCCTCAACATTAATCCACACCAGGCTGCAGTCAGCGAAGCCCTGGCGCAGGGCCAATCACCAGCCCTGGCTCACTTCTGCCTGCAAGTCAGGTTCGCTGAGTTCGACAAGTGTGGAAGATAGATCACAGAGCATGGGACACAGCTCTGGTAGGGTGTAGAGGACAGGGGGGGCTTTAGTCTGAAGCAACTCAAGAAAGACTCAGCAGAATATCTCGAAGTGGACCTTGATGAATGAGAAGCAGAAGCAGAGGCCAGATCTTTCTGACATGGAGTAATGAGAGATAGAGTGGCAAAGACTTCATTGGGGGCATGTGGGTGGGGCAAGAGGTAAAGTGGTTCCTGGCCTCGAAAGCATAGGATTCTGGGAAGCAGAAACTGGCTGATTAAGAACAGTGTGCTGTGTGCATCTGACCTAAGAGTGGCATATGACTGCATGCATGTATGTGTGCATCTACACGGATAAACAGTCAACACCTGCCAGGAATGAGACCAGCTTCTGTCCAAAGTTATCCCATTTGTTGGTGATGACATTATTTTTAAAGTTTTTCATAAATCTTGAGGTTAAGTTTTAAGTTTGCTATAGACATGATGCATGGGTTTTGCTGAAAGTAAGTCTAAGAGTACTGAATTCCATAAAGATGAGAATCAAATGTACAGTCCACACCTCCACCTGTCTTAGTTAGGGTTTCTATTGCTGTGAAGAGACACCACGACCATGGTAACTCTTATAAAAAGAAAACATTTGATTGAGGCTGGCTTATCTTCATATACAGTTGACTTCTGTATTATTGGAGATTAGTGCTTCAATATGCATATGAGAACCAGCCACATGATAAGTTTCAGAGGTTTAGTCCATTATCATTATGGTGGGACATGGCAGAAGGCAGACAGACATGGTGCTGGAGAAGGAGCTGGGAGTTCTACATCTGGATCTGTAGGCAGTAGAAGGAAGCTGGGTGTAGTTGAGCATATGTGAGGCATCAAAGCCCGCCTCCACCGTGACACACTTCCTCCAACAAGGCCACACCTCCTAACAGTGTCGCTCCCTATGAGCCAAGCACACAAACACAAGAGTCCATTGGGGCTGTTCCTAGTCATTCCACCACAGCACCTGCTTCCCAACCCTGTCCCTTACATGGAGCCACTGAAAGCTGGAGGATCAGGAGAGTTCTCTCGGACCTGCTTTGAAGCCTTTCTCAAAAGCCTCTTTTTTCTCTTTCACCAAGGAATATGGCATGAGGTAGTGTAGGTCCTATTTGCTTACAAGGACCCCAAACTGTTCTTTCTATAGCACCACTGCCTTCAGAGCAGTCCCAGTGACTGTCCCCAGTGTTTGCCATATGGTGTCCAGACTTAAACCCTCAGCCATGTTCTCACACTGAGACTTCCACCTTTCGCCTCGTCCACTCTTGGCTTTGCCAGAGTGTTGCTCTGTCTGGCACACTGTCTCACTGTGCTCTTCTTGTCTTTCCACTCTGATGCCCACCTCTCTCCTCACTTCCTTCTGAAGCGTCAATACTTCTCAACCCAGCAGCTCTCTCTCCTCCTCCAAAGGCACAGGGAGCCACGTGATTTAGCACTTACTATTTTATAATTATTTTGAGAGTGTTCATCTTATGTCTTACTATTAGGGAAAAAACCTCTGCAGCAGGGAGAGTTTGCCTTGAGGGCGCTTTTGGCCCCATGGAAGGTAGCATGATGTTGAATTCTTTGGAAAAAGAAAACTATGAACAAGTAAGTAGGACATGGCCAGACATGCAGAAACTTAACTGTCACTTAAGTATTTTTCTTGCTATTATTTGGTATATAGGGCTGATATTTTTTTGGTTTTTGTTTTGTTATTTTATAATCACTCTCTTTTATGTGGTCATTAAAATAAAAGTGTAATTACCTTTGGGGCAAGGTAAGTACCAGTCCAGGCAGATTAACTGCACCTTTTTTTTCAGATATAAAATTTTTTTCCTTTAAATGTGGCTTGGGAATTTGGAAAGATATTTTCATCCTTAATTTTTTTTAATTAAAAAAAAAAGCAGTCCCCAGAGGCATAACAGGTAAATTAAATCCTACCTAAGGTTTGAAGCCCCCTTGATTTTGACCTTAAACATTTAACCCATATGCCATTTTAGCAAATCATGAGATGCGTTCTCTTTCTCATTTCAGGGCAGGGGGGGAAAACAAGAAAAGGGTAAATCTACTGGCGTATGGCAGATGGAGGTCAGGCTCTTACATAGATTTTCAGCATTAAGACAGAACAAATGGCCTGCAAGATTACAAAGAAAACAAATTCAGAGCGGTAACCTTTTGAGAACTGCCAAATTGCTGGAGAGATGAAAACGGGGTTGCATTTGGGAAATTATGCAGTGTTGTGTTTCTTGGAGAAATGTACAGCACGGACGGTTCTACGTGCTTTCTTTCCAAAGTCTATTTTTAATATTCACAGTAGCAGCAACTGAAACAAATCGGACTATATGTAGAGCATCTCAGTAAATGGTAAACGCAGTGGCGGTGACGAGGCCGAGGAGGGGCCTGCTGGAAATAGAGGCTGTGCTGAAGCAAGTATATTTTTGAAATATCAAACAGACACATTCAGCTTGGATGCTGAAGATCACTGAGTGGGGTGAGAAGAAAATGGAAAATTTGCCCAGAAAAAGTCTGAGAGAAATCACAGCAAATGGCAGGCTGAGTTCTCAGTAGTAAAAAAGAAGGGAATATATCAAAGAAAATGTCTTTCTGCATATCACGAAAACAGCAACATTTCCAGCATATGCTGCGACTTTGCTTTTTCATTTGGCAGGCCATTTGTGGCTGGCTATGGGTGGGGCTGCTTTCTAAGCGCCTCTCAGCCAAGTATGATGAATGCTCAGGCTATTTTTCCTGACCTTATGTGCATTTACTTTTCCTTCTTGTCTTGTGCATCTTGGCCTGGGGTTTGTTCTCAGATGGTGTTCCCACACAGTTCCACACAGGGTTGTGTTGGATACATATCGCGTAATTCCATTTAGAAGAAACATCCGTTTCTGAAATACATTCCCTTGTTGATTTCCTTTGTTTTGTCACACACAGGAGAGCAAGCTGTGGCAGTGTAAGTAGCATAAGACTAAAAGAGGCAAACAGCATCAGTAAAGTCTCAGTGCTGACATCTATGAGTTTTCTAGGCTTTGAAATACACACACACACACACACACACACACACACACACATTTTCCCCTAAGGGGTTCTATGAGGATCTATATTATTTTAGACGTTTTCTTTATTTTCAGATTCATTTTCCTGACCCACATATTTCTATATGTGGATAACACTCCAGATTTACTTGATTTTCTGTGTCTTAGTAGACCATACCTTGTTGAACTGTTTTCCCTTTGTATTACAGCTGAGTTGTTATTGAATTTCCATTACTGTCTACACCAGTGGTTCTCAACATATGGGTCTCAACCTTTCGGGGTTGAATGGCCCTGTCACAGGGGTCATCTAAGACCATCCAAAAACCATGGATCTTTACATTATGGTTCATATCAGTGGCAAAATTGCAGTTATGAAGTAACTACAAAAATAATTTTATGGTTGGGGTTCAAAACAACATGAGGCACCGTATGAGGGGTCGAAGCATTAGGAAGGTTGAGAACCACTGGTCTAAACCAATGACAAAAACATGTTGTTATCATCTGTTTCCTTCTTGTTTGGTTATTTTCTTTGAGGTAGTTTTTCTAGATTGGAATTTCTACCTGAAAGAGAAATGAACTGTGGTTCAGAAGCTCTCCAGCCCTACTCAACAGCTTTCACAAGCCACTGAAATATCTCTACCCTCGCCATCAGCTATAAAGTTAACTGTGTCTTATTAATTTTGTTGACTTAAGAAAGTCATTGGATACATTTTATTCATATTTCTAAATATTCTAAAGTGCTGGCATTATTATGTGATTATTTATTGAATTTAATTTTTACCATATTAACACTTGGCTCATTTCTTTTGGAATTTTATTAACTTAATATGCTTGTGAATTTTACCAGTTTTTATAATAGAGACAAGAGTGAAAGAATTGAAAGCTTGGTTCTGAAAGCAGATGTTTATTAAGGAGTATGTGGGTAAATTGGTGCTGAGTGTGGTAACTTTGATTCCAGCACAGGAAGGCAGACAGTTAGATCGTTGTGAATTTAAGGCCATCCTGGTCTACATAGTGAGTTCAAGGACAGTCGGGACAATGTAGAGAAACCATGTCTCAAAAACATCAACCAAACAAACAAAAATAAAAACCCCAAAAATCTGTAAGTTTTTCAATCATTATATGCCTCAATTTTCTGTTCTGAATAATGGGGCTCATTGGTGAGTCAGTCTCACAGAGGACTAAATCGGTCGATTTACTGAAACTGATTGAAATGATTGGCACCTTGTAAGTCTGGACATTTGTTTATCATGTGGCCATTTTTTAATTTTACAACTATTTTTGCATTCTGTGACTTTCTTTTTGTTATTTAATTGATTGGTGTGTGTTGATATACTTAACTAGGCCATTTTGTTAACAGGGAAAATGTGGCCTTATGGTAACTTTGTAATTGCTTGGAACTTGTTGATTCTATGCATGTTATAGCATGTATTAAGAGAGAGATGACATTACAAATATTTAACAACTGATTCACAAATAATTAAAATATTTAGTAGTTTGAAAGGATCAAAAATCAAAATGAAGTCCTCACAAATCAGAACTTGGAAGCCATCAATAAGAATACTTTGAATAGCATCAAGGAAATGTATATCAAGACTATATTGAGATTACACCTAATTTCTGTCATCATGGCTACCATTAAACTGGCCTGATTATATATACCGCTCCTGGATATGCATCCAAAAAGCTGAAAATGAACATACCACAAAGATACTTGCACTTCCATGTTTATTGTGGTATTATTCACAATAGCCATATTATAGAATCCACTTAGTGTCCGTCAATAATAGAATGGATGGGGAGATAGCTCTGTAGATATGAGCACTTACTATGCAGGTACGAGGCTCTGAGCTCAAATCTTAAACATCCACATAAAGACTGGGCATGGTTGCATCTATCTGTAACCCCATCATTGAGGGACAGAGACAGCTGGCTGCCTGGCAGCCTAACTGAAAGAGTGGTCAAACAGCAAACACACACACACACACACACACACACACACACACACACACACACAGAGGGGGGAGGGAGAGAAGGAGGGAAGAAAGGAGAATGGAAGAGAATGAGATCCACAAGGAAATTTTATTCAATCATAAAGAAGCATGAAATTATTTCATTTCCCAGAAAAGTAACAGAGCTAGAGGTCATTGTATTAAGTGAAATAAACCAACCTCAGAAAGACTTCTAATTTGTGACCCTAGGATTTTTGTATATATGTAAAACCATTGATGTATATTGGTGACACGGAAATAGGAGACTGAAGAAAGGAATGAGCCGAGAGGAAAGAAGGGACAAACTGAAAATATGTGATATCTGTGAAGGAATTGTCTTTCTGAAACCCAACACTTTGTGCAAAAGACATATAGAAAAAAATAAATTTAGAAATAAAAAATAATTAAATAGAAACAAATGCTGAAAGAGTTGTATGGAGAAAATAGATCTTTTATACACTACTGGTGGGACAATAAACCAGTGAAAACCCCCCCCCCCAATAATAGCTGATCAATCTTATAATCCAGCTATATATACAATGCCTGCATGTATACACCAACCTGTCATTGTCAGCACACCACAGAGACACATGTTTATCCATGTTCACTGCAGCACCATTTACAATAAACAGGTTAGAAAAGCACATAGATATCCATCAGCTGATTAATGAAAAGATAAAGAAAATGTGGCATGTATATTCAATGGAGTTTTACTCAGTTATAAGGAAGGACAAAATTATGTCATTTGCAGGAAAACAAATCATATGGGAGATCACCGTGTGAAGCAAAGTAAGCTAAATGCAGAAAGACAAGCATTACATGGCTTATTTCATATGTGAAACCAGAGTACACACACACACCCATACGTACACACACACAGACACACACACATACGACATGAAAATAGACTACTTGGAAAGGAGAAATGAAGGAGAGGGAGATGAGAGAGGAGTACAGGAGACAGTAATGGTGATTGAATACAATCAAAGCAGATGATACACATGAATAGAAATGGCCCTACAAACCTCACTACTTTGTGCAATGAAGAATCTCAATGTGATTCTTGAGTTTGTACTGATAATGATAATGACAAGGTATTGCCAGGAATAAATAAAGTTAAGGTTATTTTAGAAACTTCAAATTGAGTAATATAATGTATGTATACAAATTGTAGGAGCCATGAGATAGTGATTCAAATAGTACCTTTACAATATAATCTGCTTTTACAGAAATATAAGGAAGCCCATGGAACCCCCCCCAATGTATTACAATAAATATTGAGATGTTAGGAAATCCCTGGATGCTTAGGATGAATGCAATTTTCTAGGCACAGCTGCGACTTCTGGGTATCAGTGGTGCATTCAAGAACGAAAGGAACCAATCCACTCACTGCTATTGACAAAATTCCACCATAGCAAGTATCCATTCTGTACAATTGTAACTCTCAGGGTAGTGAAGGAATAATTTTAAGTTTTCTTTCTTACCATAAATGCTTCATATCCCCTTTATTCTTCTATCTCCTAATTAGACTTATATCAAATTTCAATTCCTTGGCCTGAGCTGAAATGGCTCAGTAAGTAATGATGCCTGTTGCCAAACCTGATTTCAGTTCCCAGGATCTGAACAGTAGAGAGAGATAGAGATAGATAGAAAGAAAGAAAGAAAGAAAGAAAGAAAGAAAGAAAGAAAGAAAGAAAGAAAGAAAGAAAGAACGAAAGGTAGAGAACGGCCTCCTGATCTCTAACCACATGTACACAAAATAAAAATAATGTGATAAAATATAAGTTACTGCTTCTTACTGGTTATGTGCCACTAGTCACATTGCTTAGAAAACATAAATGATAAGAGAGGCACATGTACATGTCATAGCAGCATAGTCCAGAGATAAGCGATGTAAAGAACGATGTGACTTCACTCATCAGATTTTCACTATTATGCCTCACACTTTTTAACTTTCAAACATGTGTTCCATTTTATTCATCTTGTTCTAACATTTATTATTGTTATGGGTGTATATGCATTATGTATGTAGAGAGAGGGGAGTATGTGTGCCATGGTGTGCATGAGGAGGTCAGAGGGAAATTTGTGGAATTGTTCTCTCCTTTCACTCTTGTCTGGATTCTGAGGATCTAACTCAGGTCTTTCAGGCTTTTGTGGCAGTCTTTACCATCTGGCCCTTAGTAATACCTTCGTATTTACCACTAAGACAGGATGGCTGAGCATATGTTGGGCGAGATCAGACACATAGAAAAGTTGCCTTAAGAGACACAGCATAGGAAGGAAATTTAAGCCCTAGCAATTACTAGTCAGTAGATAGGGTTAACATATTCTTTTCAAGTTATTTATTATTTATTTTTACAGTATGTGTGTATAGCTTTGTGCATTTATTTGTACCATATGAAGACCAGAGAAAGGCACTGGATCCTCTAGAACTGGAGTTACAGGTCATTGTGAGTTGCCAAATGAATGCTGAGAACCAAACCTGGATCCTCTGCAAGAGCAGCAAGTACTCTTAACCACTGAGCCATCTCCCCAGCCCTGGAGTTAACATATTTAAAGAAAAAAATATGCTAGCAATATAGGATACTCAGTCTAAGTCAAGAAAAAAATCTGGGAAAAGAATTTGAGAAGCAACATTCTGGAGTCCCTGTTAGTCTTGTGGGAGGAGTGTCCCATCAATCTGTATTTGCAAGCACTTTCTTTATCTGCAAGTAGCAGGCAAGATATATAAACAGAGTTGAACCTAGGATCCATTCTCAGCATTACCACTCACTGGTGAATTCAGGCAAAACACACGATTCTTTTGGCCTTATTTTACTGTCTTATATAAAATGAGATGATGAAAATGACATTGATCTCATAGATAACAAAATTAAGTGAATATATAGAAAAACTCAGAACAAACTGCCTCACACAGAAGGATGCCAGGAGATAAAAGCAAGAAAAGCCTGTAGAATGTGAGTAATACATAATTAAGTACCCAATAAATGTTAGCTATGACTTCTGGATGTCATTAATCACTTATGCTCTGATGACAAAGTGGTAAACGTGATCTTCTGATTATCGAACGTCTTTCTTTGTAGATTTGTCTAACAGAACAAGGTATATAAGCTGAGGAAATGACTATCTATCTAGCTTAAGAAGGTACTTTGATACAAGAAAGAAAGAAAGAAAGAAAGAAAGAAAGAAAGAAAGAAAGAAAGAAAGAAAGAAAGAAAGAGAAAGAAAGAGGAAGGAAAGAAGGAAGGAAAAGAAAGAAAGAAGGAAAGAAAGGAAGAAGGAAAGAAAGAAAGAAAGAAAGAAAGAAAGAAAGAAAGAAAGAAAGAAAGAAAGAAAGATTGATTTGGTGTTTGCATAATTTTGTTGAGCCTGATCAGTGTGGTTCTTTCTGAGGAATATTGCAGAACTGAAATGAAGTGCTGGCTTTGGATAGAAGCAAGTTCATCAAGATGCACCATCCATGTGCAGGCTTTGCATCAGATGAGAAAAAAAAAAAACTAGAGCAAGTAGTAGGCATTTCCTGGAGGAACTTACTCGTGAAATGAAACCTCAGCAGAGGCAAAAGGAGGAGAGTTTATTTGTTAGTACCAAGTCCTGCAGGTTATGACAGCTGCAGACAAAAGGCTGAGGCCTTACAACATCATCTTTCAAGCTGAGAACCAAATAAATGCACAGTGATGTGCATCCTCAGGGTCTTACTATTGGCATTTTCTGCAGCTTAAGGGAACTGCTTATTTCAGTAAAGATATTGTAGCCACAAAAAATGTATATTGCCTTTTGCTCTATTAATACTACTTAAATAATTTATTTTGTGCATTATCCATTATGTTCAGTGAGTGACAATAATTTGATAAGCATGGTAGTATAAATATCCAGAAAGCATCCCATGGGTTGCCAGGGCCCAGCAAAAGGTCAGTGAATCTGCTAGAGACTTGCTGGGAACAGTGAGAAATCCTTCTCAGAGACTCTTGTTGGGAACCCCCACTGGGCAGATATGTTTCTCCTGGTCTTATTAGTTTAATATTTAATAATATTTCAGAATTCATTGCTTTTACAAGAAGCTTCCATTAGAAAAGATCCTCTTTCTCTAAGCTATAATTTTTTCCCCCACAGAATTCTATCGTTGGAGACAAATGTCAGAACAATGATGCCAGAGTTGGGTCACAACTTGCAGCTGGACTTGTCAGCCCGGCGCCCTGCAGCCTGAGCAGGCAGGCACCACTGTGATGAACAGGTATGTGTGGAGAAATGGGAGAAAGGGAGAAGCAGAGTGGTTCATTCAGTGTGGAGAGAAGCGGAACTGGAGGTGGCCCGGCAGTGAGGACAGGCTGATATGGGCGACTGCTGGGGCTATGTGATGTCCAGGCCTGTGATGCTGCCAAAGGCCATATCTGGGTCCAAGGCCCTGCTGCAGTTATGGTCTGTGATGATGCCCATGGCTTGTATTACCACCAAAAGCTGTGAGCATGCCTGTGGTATGGAATGCCACCTGAGGCTACACTGGTGTCTGAGGGCCACACTGCCACTAGGGCCATACTGATCTGAGTGGCCTGCACTGCCATTGGAGGCAATGATGACGTGCAGCCCAAGCTGTAGCCTAGGGCCATTGTCTGGGTCTCTGGTCCTATGTTGATGTCTATGGCCCATGTTACAACTGGCAGCAATGGGAGAGCTGGCTCTGGTGAGTGGCCTGGGCACCTGAGAGATGGTCATGCCCTTTGCTAACTGCTTCAGCAGGAGAACTGTACCCTCCTCCCCAGGGGAACTGGCCTCAGTGGTGTGGGGGACGGAGAGCTGGCCCCTTGCCTGAGTTGGGTGGTCCCGGTGAAAACGCTGACTGACCAACTCAGCTACCACCCAGGCCCACATCCAGGGCTTTGAGTTGGCCCAGCCCAACATCTATCCTATCTATGATCTGCTTGAGTGCATGAAGGGACTGGTCCTGGGGAACCATAACCACAGGATCTCCATGACTCACAGAGCAGAAAGAGAGGAGTTTCAGTGAGGGTCCAGTATTGTTGGTGTACCAGATATCTGAGACCTTGAACAAAACTAACAACTCCTTGCAATGAACATTTACAAGTAAAGCTGTTAAACAAAAAGGATATACTTCATGACACACCACAGCTACCAAGGCCATTACAAAATAAATATGTGATGGAGATGTTGGAAAGACAGAGGAGCAAATGTTTGTTTCTGTTTTTCTGTTTTGTGGGGGAAATACAAGGGTGGAGGGCAGACAGAGAAGGGCTGGGAAGTAAATGGGATGAGCGTGCATAATGTGAAATTCCCAAAGAACCAATAAAAGAACTGTGTTGATTTAAAAAAATAAATTTAAAAAAATGGCAGCCAGACTCCAGAGAAATTGTTGAATTCAACTCTAATCTTCAAACAATGGGGAAGGACTCAGTTTCAGGAATAAAAATTAGCTCAAGGGCTGAGCAGTTACGGTGCTGTTCTCACTGCACATAAAGCAAGACCTGGCGTTCTTTCACACCTTCAAAGACAGCCGCAGGCCTCCCAGGCGAGCTCTCCCTCTGGCTTAAACATCCGTGTGTCAGTTCTCCTTTAAGGAGATGGTTTTTAGATTCTATCTGGCTTTGGCTTAAGATATGCCTAGAAGATGCTCTAAGAGTGACACTCTAGTTTTGAGTTAGTATTAATCCCCAAATATGGCTGGCATGTTTTAAGCTATCCAAGAGCATCGAATCAGGGCTATGGATTCACAAACCAAGACTGGACACTGCACTCTTCACTATAGAGTACATCAAACATATTGTAACTCAACACCTATTTCCTTTTCAGAGCACATATAGCAAAATTCTGTTTATTCTTATGGAGAAAGAAGTCTTCCAGGCATAAGGGCATAAGTAAACAAGAAGCAGGACATGTTAATCAAAATAATTGTAACAATTGAAGTTTGAGTACAAAATTGCACAATTCATAATTTTACAGTTAAGTGATGTGCATTCTTATTCATACTTGGGAAGGCATAGAATTTTCCTCATTTTTGGACACATCAAATACCAACAACCTTGTGTGCAACAACACAGACGAAGGTTGGATGAGTCTTAAAGCTTGCTTATTATAGTGAGGATGAGGGCTTGGCAAATAGATTGTCACTTCATTACGTACGCACTTAGGTGTAGAATAAATGATCAACATTCCTGAAAGTACAACAAGAAGAAACACATGAATTCTCAAAAAGTTAAACATCCATGTTTCAGGGTTAAGATATCATGATCTAAAGAATATTACCTTGTAAAACAAACATTAGCTTAGTCAGCCCCACTGTGGAGCATGTGTTCTCACACAGACGACATAGAGTGCTATGGTAAAGATTTTTTAAGGGTTTGTGCTTAATCATCTTTGAATCTTTCTTTAAAGTCATTGGTAGATGTAATGATTTTCAAATATTATTCCAAATTAATGCAGAAAAAAAACACCATGATGGGAGTCCCAGGATTCTCTGATGGCACAGGCAAGACTGTTTATCAAGCACATGCAATGTGGTGTTTCTGTCAGTCTCTGCTGCTTCTTCATCCATCACAGAGAACAAATGTTCTCAGTCACCTCCATGCTCTTACTCAGTTTCGCCTGTGGCAAATGGCTCTTGAAGTCTTAATTTCAAGTGTGATTATCAAAAATGAACCAAAGATGCGCAATATTACTGTGTCATCCTGAACAGTTCTGAAGTTGATGTCTTTCAAAGCCCAGTTCTAGGCTACTTATATCAGTGTCCTTACAAAAATCTCATGAAATTTGACTCCTCCAGACTGAGAATGGCATCTAGTAGGCTTTTGCAACACGATTTCCAAGTGATTGTTCTGTATTCTAGATCTTAAAAACCAACAACAGCAAAAACCCATGTTTTATTCTTAGGCAGTTTTACACAGGTGTACAATGTATTGTGGTTGTATCTCTCCCCCTCCCTCTTTCCAATTCTTCTTGGATCCCATCATCACCATCTTTCAACTCCACTTCTCTCCCTCCTCCTCCTCCTCCTTTTTTTTTTAAATAACACATTGAGTACAGTCAGTGCTGCTATATGTGCATGGGTGCAGGGACATGCGCTGGAGCATGGGCAACATAGAAGGGCCCATGCCCTTAAAGAAAATTCTTCCTTCCGCTGTAGCCATCAACTGCCAGGAGCTCCTCAGCTAAGTATGGGGCCTTGCGAGTCCCTCCCCAATCTATGCTGATTCCAGCTTTCTCTCATGCAGGCAACTACAGACGTGATGGGTTCGTGTGTGCAGTGGTCCTATCACGTCTCGGAAGACACTATTTCACAGCAATTCCCACTTTGACAGTTGTTATACACTAATCCTTAAAGGAATTCACCCTGAAAGGAATTCACCTGTGCCTTGACCTGTACTGGCATAATAGCAGGTTACTTCTGGCTGCTCAATCAAAATCATTTGGCAGAACTTTAAAGCCAGGCAAAAAAATGTGTTTGAACATCCTCTGAGAGCCCAATTTGGTTGACTTAAAGTCTGCGTAGCACCGATTTCCTAATGTTCCCATGTTATTCTAATCAATAAGCAGAGTAGATATTAATTATGTTATCAAAAGATGGAAGCAACTCAAAGTACATCAATAAATGAATGGATGAGCAAAGCACAGTTCATGCAGATGGCAGAATATCACCCAACTACAAAAAGGAATGGAATTGTATTATGTTCTAAGGCATGGATGAACCTAAACACATTGTCGTAAGTGAAATAAGCCGTATACCAAAAGGACAAAAACTATGTGGTTTCACTTATGTGAAGTATCTAGAGCAGGTACTTTTTTCTAATTAAATTTTTTATTTATTTTAAATACCAACCACAGTTTCTCCTCCCTCTTCCTGTTCACTCCCCTCACTTCCTCTCTACCTGCTGCCCCCCATCTACTCCTCCTTCATTCAGAAAGGGGTGGGCCTCCCACGGGAGTCAACAAAGCATGATATATCAAGTTAAGGAAGGACTAAGTTTCTCCCCCTGCGACAAGGCTTGGCAAGGCATCCCTCTATGGGAAAAAGTTCCAAAAAGTCAGTTCATGCCCTCCTGATCCCACTGCCAGTCGGCCCCACAGACCAAGCTACACAGCTGTCACCGACCTGCAGGAGTCATAGGTCGGTCCCATGTAGGCTCCCTAGCTGCTGATCCAGAGAGTCTGTGAGCGCTCCCACTAGCTCAGATCAGCTGTCTCTGTGGGTTCCCGTCATGATCTTGACACCCCTTGTGTTGGGCGAGGCCACCTGTTCATTTCCCAGCTGCCCAGACTTCCGAAATAATCACTTAGAAACTATATTAATTAAAACGCTGCTTGGTCAATAGCTTAAGCGTATTGCTAGCTAGCTCTTATATAGATTAACCTATTTCCATTATTTTATATTTTACCACGGGGCTTGTGGCTTACCTGCAAGGTTCTGGCTGACGGCTTATGTCTTTCTCCTCTGGCTGCTCCATGGTATCTCTGTGACTCCACCTTCTTTCTCCCAGTATTCAGTTTAGTTTTCCCTGCCTAGCTCTATTCTGCCCTATCACAGGCCAAGGAGTTTCTTTATTCATTAACCAACAGAAGCAACGCATAGACCCCCCCCTTGCTTGTATAATCTCTCCTCCTTCTCTTTGACTGGACTCCCAGAGCTCGGCCTGGTGCTTGGCTGTGGATCTGCATCTACTTCCATCAGTTACTGGATGAAGGTAGAGTAGACACTTTTATCCAGACAGAGTGGAATGGATAAATGCAGATTCTCAGAGCTGGAAATGGGGAGATATGGAATTAGTGTATAATGGCTACCAAATTTCTTGTTCAGGTAGAAATATACAGTAGTGATGGCTCCACAATATTTCAGTGTGCCTAATGCCAATGAGCTGGACACTAAAAATTAATTACATTTATAAACTTTATCTTATGCGCATTTTCCTACAAATCTGTATTTAGAAAGGCCTGGGAAGACGACTCAGTGGCTAAGGGTTCATGCAGGTCTTGCAAAGGACTAGAGTTTGGTTCCCAATACCCACGTGAAGTAGCTCATAACCACCTATAATTCCAGCCCCAGGGTAATCTAATGCCTCTGGTCTCTACAGGCACCCGCACTCATATACATGTGCACAACACATATGCACATAATTAAAAAAATAAAATAATCTTTAAAATGTGTATCTTTAGAAAAGACAGTTATAATTGGCCCAGGCAGTTTCTTCTCTCATCACCTCCCGTCTTTTGCGCCTGCCATAACTTCAAATAAATGACACCCAATTCCCTGAACACATCATTTGGATCCATATACCCGTGTTTTTTCCCACATGCTGTTCTTCCTTTCTGCAAAGTAGTCTCCCTTGCCAAGGATACTTGCCAAGTTCCAGCTTATCCTTGGAAGCTGGGGCGTCAATCCTGCCTGTGCATCAGAGTCGCCTGAGATGATTTAAGAAGTCAAGATGCCGGGACCCTTCATAGGCCAGGGAAGTCAGACTATTTCAGAGTAAAAACATGGCAACCGCGATCTTTTCAGTGCTCCCCAGAGGTAATAATGTAACGTGTGAGAGAGAACTACATCTGTCCTTGCGGCTCAAGTGGTCTGCTGGCCCATAATTCTGACAGCATCCGGGAACTTCTAGAAACCCCAAGTTTCAGACTCAGCTTTTGCTGTTGACTGAGAATCTGCATTGGTAACCACACAGGTTAATTAGCTTGTCCAAGAGCATTCAAAGATCACACTCAAGCCTCCTCTCAGGATTGTCTCTGTGCCACAGTAGTCAGGAGAATGTTCTTGCATGAAAACACGTCTCTATTTGGTGCTGGGGTTGAGACTGAGTCAGTAAAGAGGATGAATTGCAAGCACCAGGACCTGAGTTCAATCTCTAGAACTCACAACCAAAGCTACACACAGTGGCACAAGCACTTGTCAGCCAAAGTGCTGTGGGGAGGTGGAGCCGGCAGATCCCTGGTGCTTAGAGGCTAGCCAGCCAGCCTAGCATACTTGGTGAGCTCTAGGCCAGTGAGAGACCTCAAAACAAGCAAAAAGGTGATCAGTGTCTGAAAAATGACATTGGGGGTTTCATTTTCTACTGGCCTCTATGCATATGTATACATACATACAAATGTACTTCCTCATGTGGAATATATATGTTTGTATATGTGTCACATTGTTAAAGAGTTTTGAGAAACAATTAGGAACAATTGTTTTTTTCATCTAATACCTGACCTTGTCAAAAATTACCATAAAAATTCTTGAATTATTTTGACTTTGAAAAGCAAAAGGTCACCTTTTAAGTTTCTTTTTTTTGCATTTCAAAAGCAAAGGGTATGGGATGGCAACAATAAAACCACCCCCTTGTTGAGTAACAAATATATGTCAAAACCCTCAACCATGGCATGCCCAGTCCCAGAGAGCACCACAACGTGATTTTCTTTATGAAGTCCCTAAAGCTCAAACACCAGAAGGAAGTTGGCTGACCAGCTGGTCCCTGGACGTCTGGCTTCTCTGTCTTGTTTTACAGCCAGTTTCACTGCACTTATACTATTTTCTTTTTAATGAAAAAGCCAAAACCTCTTATATCAAGACACCCCAAGTGTCTCTTAACTTTGCTCTCTCTTCTTCCATTTACCACTTTTCAGCATCTCTTTCTCTCTGTCAGTGAAGGACTGCCTCTCACTGCTTCTGTGACTTCTTCCTTCTTTGTCCAAGCCTGTGTTCCTCTCCCTGATGATCTTGTCCATCAACAGGAACAGAAGTACACTGTCACCCTTTGTTATGTTGATCAAATGCGTTTTCTTTTCTAAAACTCACTGTAATTTACTTAGAATAATTCTTCAACAGGTATGTAGGGCTTTGATCATCCTCTGCTGATAGGTCCTAAAGGGGGTGTAAAGCCAGGATATTTTACTTTTGCTCCTCTTTGGATTTGTTTTGTAGGTAAAAAAGAGATTTTAAATTGAAATTAAGTGGTTTTTTTTTATCTGTAATCATAAACTTCATCCTCTTTGTCCTGAATGAAGAATGGAGCCCAGTTCTGGCTTCTCCTTTTGTCTCTGAGGGACCACTGGCCTGAAGGTCACATCTTCTCCTTTTGTCTCTGAGGGACCACTGGCCTGAAGGTCACATCATCTTCTAATCACTTTCTTATATTTCTCCATCTTTTTTGAAAATACAACAAAAAATATGGATCCAGTTCACAAACAGGCATTTTTATTTTAAAAGTCATTTTGTTTGTTTTTAATACAGAACATTTCACAAACTTTCTAAGGATAAACAATGGGAACATTAACCTAAGCAAAATGTCAAGATTGAAAAACTCCAAATTTAATATAGAACAATAATTCCTTTGCTGAAATAGAATTTGAACAGAGAAGAAATAACCCTGTGATATGTGGCCTGGTACACACAAACAAAGATTATGACAATGATAGCACTGTGAGGCCAAAATTACTTCAGGGTTGTGCACCCACAACATTAAAATAACAAACTGGCTATGATAATTCTACCCCGAACAGTAATAGAGGTGATGCACAATGTTCCCTTTCAGGTGTCTCTTTGACTGCCCTACTTGTTGACAACCATATTCCACTCTGAAGAGTTGGCTTTCATGGCATGGGAAACCACTTGCTTGATAGGTCTAGAATATTCTGTGTTGGGCTCCACAAATTCCTCAGGCTCAAGTGTTCTATGATGGCAAGTCTTCCTAGTGGCCATGTTAAAACCTCACCATTCCCATCTTTAGAGGCAAGTATAGGTGCTTGTCAGAGTCACATTCAACCCAAGAGTGCTCTCTCCTATGCAGCCTTCCCCTTCCACTCCATATTAAATAAAGAGATATAAGCCAGGGCCGCGGCAGCCAGGGCCCTGTGCAGACTAGAGCAGGCTATGCGCTGCGTCAGAGCATGGCATCCCCAGGGAGCACCATTCCCATTTCAGCTATGAGAGTTTGTCTGCTCATTTTGACATTTTTCCAGCAGTAAGGAGTCTTGCTGCCATGAAATCAATATATTATGACACTTTTCTGACTAATAGAATCAAAGTATATTGAGGAAAAAACCTGTTTCTAAGTGACACGTAAGTGCCACATAGGTTGGTATTGGCTCTGATGTCAACCTGTTTGATGACAGGCATGCAGGGAGTCTGAGTGATGCCACTCTGCGGAGAGGGGGATGAAGCCATGCGGTGTGAGGAAAAGCACCATTTGTCCATAGGCAATTGTGGCTGGTGAATTTCTCAGTCCAGTCTTTTCTCCAGAGACCTGACCATACCCTCAGGAACATGTTCCAAGACCGGATAGCAAAATCCTTCCTTTATACCACATTGAAATAATTCTGTAGCTCAGAATTATCTGAAAGAATTGTTCAGTTGTTAATTTTTGCTTTCCCTAAAATGACCAGCTGAAACAAGCTACTCAATGAGAAGTTATTCTCAGGTCATTGAGAGATGGCTCAGTCGTGAAAGTGGTTTCCATGACAGTTTGGAGAACTGAGTTCAGATCCCCCTCACCACTGTAATAATCCAGGCCCAGCTGTGTCTTTATAAGCCCAGGGTTGGCAGTGGAGACAGGAGGATTCCTGGAGCTCCCTAGCCAGTTACTCTAGTTGAATTGGTGAACTTCAGGTTCAGTGAGAGACACCGTCTAAAGAAAACATAAGGTGGAGAAGTAGTGAAGAAAGAACCAAACATAGATCTCTGCCCTCCGCATGCACGCACACAAACAATTGGACCAGCGGGCCTAAATGTATGCACACAAACCTATGTGTGCACACACACATATACCCCCATAAAGTTAAAGGTACACTTAGCATGTTAGTCCATGTAGACAAAGCCCCTGCAGAAAGAGGGGTTTATAGAAACTATAGCTGGGAAAAAACTTAGGGCATACATTAATAATCAATGTACTTACTTTACTGAAGGCTAACAGGAATGCCTAGGAGTGAGAATTAAGAGGAAAGTATCCTTCAGATTGCTATGAATAGATAAATCTTAGTATCTACCAAATTATGAAAGAGAACTTAGCCTGATGAGTAAGGATGCTGTTACTGGTGAAGAGATTAAAAATGAGCATGAAATTTATCTCCCCCTTTCAGTGATAGGCATATAACGCCATCCTTGAGATAGCAAAATAAAGGAAGTCTTCAATTAAATCTCTGATAAGGAATTGCAGAACACTGTGCACTTCAAATTCTTTTTGTAATTATAAGTCTCAGTGCTTTCCAAGGAGTATTGTTTTTGCTCAGTTGCATGTAATAGCCAGAGTTTGCCATGTGAATGTAATTCAGTTGTGGGATTGCAAGCTTCCTGCACTATAATGGTTCTAATAATAATAACTGCATATTTCTAGAGGGCTTTGCTTGAAAATCAAGTTCAGAGAATTCTCTCGTTTTTCTCACTATTTTTGTGAGATAAGTGTGGTGCCAATGTTGTGCATGGGAAGACGAAGTCTTTCAAATGTATTCCAAAGAGAAACCACTTCTTCCAACCTTTACTTACCAATACCATATACACTCCATGGCAGAGCCAAATGAGCTCTGCATCCCCTGGCATCACTGAAAAGCTTATTTTAAAATGCCATATGTTGCTATGATTCATGCTGTGTTTTTAATGATTATTGCACATGCAAGCAAAATGCTGTATTAGTTTTATGTTCATGTAACTCCTTATTATCACAAACACATGTGATGAGAGACAGGAACAATATCAGGATGCCAGAGATGCAAAGAATAGCAGAAAAGTTCACTAATATACAATCTCATCTTTACAACCAATTGAACTTAAGTCATTCAAGACAAATGGCAGCATTTACCTTTCATCTTAATAGCTATTAGATGGGAGATCCTACGAGGACCTACTCTGCAGAGAATAAAACCCATGAACCCACCTCTGCCTCATCTTTAAAGAATATATGGTCATTTTCCAAACAGCTGTGGAATAAATAGAAAGCAATCAATGGTATATAGGAATTGTGAGTATCTTAAAGTGGCATCCAGGTATTTTCAAATCTAGCATACTTTGGAATTTCTAGGAGGTCTTGTTAAAACACAGGTTCCTAGGGTTTACCTTGTATCTCATCCAGTAGGTCTAAAGTGAAGCCCAAGAATGCTCAGTTCCTGGGCAGTGCTAATTGCTCTCGGTGCCCAGGACATGTTGAGGACCACTTCACCAAATGGTAAGGATTAAATATGTGTGTTCTGGAATACAAGTGCTGGGCCTGAATCCTGTCTTTGCTCCTCACCCGTTAAGCCTTTAACAAGACTTTTTATTGCCTCAGACTATTCACCGATCAACAGAAAGCTGAAACACGGTTTACCACAAGTGCTACTGTAGAACAATGGCACAGTGCCTGGCTCACAGTGAGGGTTAATTATCCAGGACACTTTCTATTACTAGTTCCCAAATATCAGACCTTGAACAAGAACTAGAGTGACAAAAATCATACGTATATCATCACCATATATTTAAATTATAAATACATATATAAAATATAAAGCTCTGAAATATTTTGTGGGAAGAAGTTTGCTTTATGAGAGAATAGTCCTCAGTTTTTGTTGCTGGAATACACTGAGATCTGTAAATATCCTGATATTAAAGATGGACAGTCATTTTCTTGAGTGATCAGCAGAACCATGATTGTGACTTTCTTCTACTAGTATTTGGAGGGGAAATAGAGAAAATAAATAGAAGTGAATTGATATTGAATATTCAAAAAGATCCCCCAGGGCATGTCATCCAGTACTGGGAGCACTGTAGCCCTCAGAGAGACTGAGGCACTCAGTAAGAATGTAACTCAATCGTGGGGAGTGCAGCCACTGTGGTAAGGGGCAAATAGGATCACATGCAGGGATGGAATACAGCTGTGTTGTGTTTGACTCAATGTAGTGGAATAAGAGGCCCCAGTGCCCATTGGACTCCACTAATGGGAGGTATGTGATGCAGCAGCAACAACACCCACACTGCTACTACACCCTTTAGACAAACTATGTTAGGACCCAATCTGAGCATTTCGGCATGAGAGCTCTATCCTAATCACTTGACTGACTTTTGCTTTTTAAAATGGAAGTTTTAAGATGAGTCATCTTGCTCTGCTAGGGTAGGATATGTAGGTTGTCCTCCAGGCTTTGGGGATGGACCTGAGTTAGCAACCCCATACTCCTCTCTTCCCAGCATTGGCCCAGGTCACATTTTGTTAGGTGTATTTCTCCAAGATAAAATTGAAAATTTTCTGTGAATAGTTTGACATGACTTTGTTAGCCTTGATTATCCACCTTGTCACATTGTTAGAATAGAAAAATAAATCCAAACATTTTGAGGAAATATATTAGGAACTATTCAAATGTTTTTTAATGGGGGTGTCAGCAATTGGGAAATTAAGGCAATGGTGAAATTCAGGAGCAAGAAAAACCCTGGTGCTCACAGGCAGATAATAACCAATTATTTTGAATTCAGTACATTTAGTACTGCCATGTTGAGCACAGACACAAAGGTGACCCAAAGAAACCACAGACTAACATTCCAAGATCAGCAGTTAAAGTAGTTAACAGCCAAAGACCTTGTCTTCCTAAAAGACATCCTGGAAGGAGAACCTGACGGTGCATCATGTATTTGGGAGGTGATCCTAGAAAGCACAGTCACCATATGAAATGAGACAAGGAAAGCCAATAAAGAAGATTGAAGTAATGGATCACTGGCACCCAGTCTCAGAACCAGAATCATCTGCGGGGAGCCTGGCTCAGCAATGTCCCCTCCTAGATCCAGGATTTTCATCCAGCATGAGATAAAAAGAGGCCACGACAGTATGTCTCACAGAAGCAGATGACAGCCCCGTGGCCAGTCACCAGAACCCACTGTCAGGTTGGGGCGGGGACCACACTGCTGATGTACTCTCTGCCTGTGATTAAGGGGAGTTGAAGACGCTAAAGGAAACATACATTTGGAGATGAGGGACTGCTTTTTGGTAAACTTCTTGACAGTTTTGCTGGCCCATGAAGGTAAACCATAGGCTGCTGTGACACAACCAACCAAACCCCCTTTCTTCCACTTCCCTGAAGTCAATCTTGCCTAGTTTGTGAAGGTCCTCCTCACCTTCCCGTACCCACCTATCTCCTTTTAGTACAATTCCCCTGAGTCTCTACTTAATACCCTCCGAGGGAGTGCTTCTTAGAGAATCCAAACTAACACATTCATTGCCATCCATTACTCCTGGGTGGATGGTACTCACTGGGCATCAGTGTGACCTCTGAACTGTTGCCATAGGCTTCCAGGGTCAGCAGATGCCACCAGGCAGAGAAGCAGGGGCTTCTCTGAGGAAACTCCTGGTGAGCATACAGAGAGGGTGGCCATAGTGACAATGTCTGCAATTTGGACTCAAGTGAATAAACAGACTGTTTAGCTCTATGAATGTGTCCAGGAGAAAAGGAGGGCTTTGGGCCATGATGCTTACAATCCTCTGGCAGAAAGGGTAAGCACTTTACATTACTGGAGTTGTTTTGATTTTTTTCCTTGCCCAGTGATCTGAATAAATAAAATAGTCTTATTTACTTTCTCATCATATTCTAATTTGGTTAGTTGCTACTAATTAAGAGGAGAACCAGTTCATGTTCAGATCATGTACATATTCCTGTGAAAAAAGTGAAAAGATTCTCTGAATAGAAGCTCTGAGGACCAAATCCTATAATAGCCATGTGACGGTGTTATCTTCCTTTCTACTCAGCACCCTGAGGACAAAGCACCATATGTATAATAGGTGCAGTGCTGAGAGTCGGATTCCTTATGTGGTCATAAACATGATCAGAATGAGATAATTATATGAAAGCACCGTGGTAAACTATAAAAGGCAAAAAGGAGTTATTTTGAGCTCTTTGCAATCTGTGGTTCACATGGAGCATGTGAAGGTCAATCCTCAGGGGCAGAAGACCTGGGAAGAAGAAAAGCTCCCTAGGTTCTTGTTGCAGCATCAAAATATTGCATATGTCCTCTGAATGCATGCCCCACTCTATTAGCTTACCTTAAATACAGCTTAAAGCTTTGATGATATTGAGATGATAAAAGCAATCTTTGCCTAGTGAGAAAACATTGTATTCCATATGTTAGATGATACACCATTTGTTGTGATTCCAACATCCTTGAATGTGCTACATATATTTGTAATTTAATAAACTCAGGCTTCTGCCTGTGGGATATTATAGTGAAATTTCAAGTGCTCCATTAAGAATGTAGCTGATCTATTCTCCAGCCTAACGTAGCTGCAAATGCAGAAAAATTATTTATGCCACATGATAAAAATGAAGAAACATGAAACCTTAAGAAAAATGGAGAACTTAATGTAAAAGAATGGAAAAGGCAGAGATAAAATCAGGACAGTGAGTGATCCAGTGGCATGCACTAATATATCTTTTGTACTTTCTCTTCTTAAACTGAATAATAGAGGGAGGTCAGAATTCGCATTGGTGTGAATCACACAGATGCAGCGATAAGAAGCAGAAGACACACATATTATCTGGTCAATTTTAACAGATACAGTTCAATTGCTCAGTGGTTCATCTGCCTTTTCTGTGCCAGAGCTGAATAAAGGTGACCCTCAGAACTCGTTGCAAGGTCTTGTTATTTGAGAAACATTTTATTTGTGTGTGTGTATTTTCTCGAGACAGTCTCAAAGATTAATGTCTAAAATAAGCTCAGCTGTTGAAAAATTGTTAAGATATCATCAGAAAAGTAATTCAACATGTCCCTGATGCTTTTAATGCCAGTGATGAAATTCTAATCTGCAACACACTTGAGAAAGAGCAACAATGCTTAGGTTTCCAGAGGATGTGTTTAGCTAACAATTTCAAATTCATTTTCATCTTAGGCAATTAAATTAATCTTTACAAGAATTTAGTGAGCATCTTCCTTCTCCTCTAGTTATCCCAAGGAATATTCTTCATACAAATAGAAATATTTTAAAAATCACAGGTCTCTTAGAAGAAAAGAGTATTATTTAGCAAAAAAAGTGTGTGTGTGTGTGTGTTTGTGTGTCTGTGTGTCTGTGTGTGTGTGTACAAAAGTGAGTTCTGTTCCTGGCTTTAGTATTCAATTGTTACACATCCTCAGCTGAACTATAAAATAAGGGTTGGGGCTCTAAAAGACTATGTCTGTGTACACTAAACTTCATTTATTTATCTCATCTGTCTTACCACTCAAATCCTTTGTTCTTATATTGACTATAATTCATAGCACATGGTAGGGACTCAATAAGATCTGTTGACTGAATGAATAATCACATATAAATAAACATAAATCCTGCTTTCCACTGTGTGTATATTCGCTTAGGATTTGTTCACTGGCTGAAGGTGATAATGTGTCTAACTGATGGCTTCACTTAGGATATGCAAAACTGCTTGCCACCTCTGGAAACAGCATGGAAATAAGGAGTAAAGGTATGGTTGTGTTTGGTAATGTTTGCGTAATGGATCCTTCCTGAGTGTGCACAATACATTTTAAAGACAGGTGGTAAATTAACAAGAGAATGGTATGTTTCCATATTTCTAAGATTCAAATATTTTTTTCTAAGATTCAAATATTTACTACATACTATAAATCTATAACACTTCAAAATTCATAGAACTAATTCAGTCCATTGAATTCATCAAATATTTAGAATAGTATAATGCTCCTTAGAAAAGGGCTGCTTAGGTGCTATGTTGTGAATATTTAATTAGACATCTTGTTGTAGCATCAAAATGTTGCACTGAGCTACCATGTGCTCTCTTGGAATAATAAATTGATAATGGGATTAAGTACCCTGAATGAATTTCAAGTTTTTCTGGATTTCTATGGAAACTGTCAACTTAGACACACAAAGTGAAAACCTAGCCCCAGTTCCCTCAGATCATCCATTAAACCTAAAAACAGGTGTCCTGGCCATGTATGTGCCAAGTTGAAATAGGTGCACATATTTGGGGACTTGGACATTGTAATAACTTTTGTCCTTGAATATGAATGAGAGGGCTTCATGCAAGGTGTCAAGAGGTGATAAAAACGGGACTGGAAGCATTCTACCTAAATTCAGACTGTGAAACTGGCCTCTGTGATTTTCTAATGGTGGCTCCATTACACTGTGCATCGGGCCAAGCCTTGAGAAATGCAGAAGCCAAGCAGTGAACCCTAAAACAGACCATGTACTCTGGCTAATTATCGCATAGCATTATGGGCTCAGCAATTATAACAGACATTCTATATGAAGGAAATTATTGGCAATAGAGGAAACTAGAAGAAAGAGTAGGAATATATGCACAACATGTTATTGTGTGTACATATGTACAAGCTCTACTACCTGTTCAATTCTCTGAATATGCAGTTCAAAAAATAGTCTACTAACTAAAAAAATACTGTGGGAATTATTTTACTTAGAGTCAACTTAGAAATTTGCTAAACTGACTATAGATGAAATGTCTCATCACGTTGTTCCTGAGCATGATGATGGAGGAAGCTATCTTTCTTGTTACATTTTGTTGTTGTATTTGGTTTAGTTTGGTCCTTTTCTTTTTTTAATGACAGCATCCCAATTGTACATTTGAGACTGGCTTGAAACTCAAGATTCTCCTGCATTATAGGTGTGTCCACTACACCTGGATATAGTACTGTGACACTTTGCGTTACAGGCTAGAAAGATGGCTCGGCAGTTAAAAGTGCTTTCCATTCAAGCTGATAACTGAATTTGATTCCCAGGGGCTATGGCAGAAGGGGAGAACTAACTCTTCAAAGTTATCCTCTGACTTCTGTTGTAAGGAGAGCTGCCTGTTTGTTCCTGACTGCTCAGCCTCGAAATAATCACACAGAAACTATGTTATTTAAAACATCACTTGGCCCATTAGCTCTAGCTTCTTATTGGCTAACTCTTACATGTTAATTTAACCCATTTTTTCTATTTTTTTAAGATTTATTTATTTGATTTTTATTGAGCTCTACATTTTTCCTGGGGGAGGGTTGAAGGGAGAAGGGGAGAGGCAGGGAGGGGAGCAGAGAAAATTTAACCCATTTTTATTAATCTATGTATTGCCATGAGGCTGTGGCTTACTGGGTAAAGTTCCAGCACCTGTCTCCTGTGGTGCTTTATGGCTTTTCCTTGACTCTGCCTCCTTTCTCCCAGCATTCAGTTTATTTTTCTCTACCTAGCTCTGTTCTATCCTATCAGGCCAAGCCAGTTTCTTTATTCACCAATGGTATTCACAGCATATAGGGGAATTCCACATCGCCTCCCTTTTCTGCTTAAATTAAAAGGAAGGTTTTAACTTTAACATACTAAAATTACATATCACAAAACAGGTATCAAGCAAGAATTACAGTTACAGTATTTATATCTACTATATATTTTATCATAACTAAGGAAAATTATAACTATAGCTATAAATTCTTCAACTCCATCAAAGACTCCAGAAGGATATAATATTACCTAAGTAAATAGGTAGTACATTGTGAGTAACTTCCAAAACTTTAGAATTGACAGAGACATTTCAATGTCTGGACAGTCACCCAAAGTTCTTCTGTACCATTGAGGCATCCTTCTTCAGCCTACAGGCCCATAGTATCCAGCAGACTTTTCCATGAAGCAGGAAATTTTCTAAGACAGTTCTGCCTATATTGGTAGTTGCTCAGTCACTTTCTTCCATGTCCTACAGAATGTCTGGCAGACTGTTTCATGAAGCAGAAACCCTGAAGGACTGTCTCACCTTTAGACAAGTTCAGCAGTTATTTCTTTGTGGGTCCTGCATGTCTAGTTCATACAGCATAGAATCAAGCAGTCCATGCAAGAGCAGTTTCTTGCCCAAATGGCTAACAAACTCCATAAGGAGACTCTTCAATGCCCATCTTCCTCATGAAGTAACTTGGTGTTGCCAGGAGCAGATGTGTCTCACTGCCATGAAAGGTCCTAAGTTCATAAAACATTTTAAATGCCATATTCTGAAGGTCTCTGAAAGATTTGAAGAATACCTAACTGAAATATATCTCTATATATCTAGAAAACCTAACTAACATGACTACAAGCTTGACTATTATAGATGACTATCTATTAACTTATATTTCTTAATTATACATTACATTTTTAAGTGAACTGGACAAATACAATACCTTAATAAAGATCAGAAATACATATAATAAGATTGACCTTAAATTTGCATCAATAGACCGAGATCCATACCAAAGCAAATTTCTACAGCATGTCCCCCTTTGAATAGAAACAAACATTTATAGACAATATTTGGGAAATTTGGATATAGTTCTCTCCAAACTGCTTTCTGCTGCCTATTGGACAAAGCAATTTTTTGAGGGGTGGTCAAGGTGACCTCTTGGGGGTCATGGTTCATCGAACCACATTAGTCTGGAAGTATTCTACAAGTTCTCATCCTCTGTGGAAACAAAAGAAGAACCTCTTTTCCAAAGCAATGTATCCTTAGACCCAAATTCTGAAGTCAAGATACTTTTATGTTGATTTATCTTATCAGCCCATACAATAAAATGTCTCTCTGTACTTAGTTCCTTCACAGTCAAAAACTTCGAAGAAAACACAATAATATACATAATCCAGACTCTCTGGGTATAGTTCATCTTTATGTGGATTATTTATTTTTACTCAATTACTTATTAATATTTATTTTATTATCTTTACTCCTTTAATCTATGACTGTCTGTACTCTGTCTCTTTAAATACATTTTTAAATTCATTTATTTTTATAACTCTCTGTATTCTTTTCTTTCCTCTCCCAAGCCTATGTACACTGTGACTTGTTTAGAGATCTCTTCCATCTGTATTTGTCTTTATTGCATATCTGTAATTCTTTTCTGATCAGAAGTGCTTCTTAAAATGCTAAGCCCTTCTTATGAACTTAAGTGGCAACATTGCTAGGGGAAATATGGCCCTGCCTGTTTGCTCCACCCAGTACAACATGATGGAAGTCTGTTAGTGTCTGAGACTGCTGGGTGGGAGCCGTCCTCACCACCTCAACTCTGATAACCAGTTGGCCCATGCTGCCTCCAAGTAACTTGCAGCACACTGTCCACAAACCCCATTTAAATACTCAGCCTTCTGAAAGAGCCAGTTCACATTGGCAGCATGGCCCAGAAAACTGTCATTTTAAAGCAATGTGTTTTTTTTTTTTTCTGCTACCTCTGAATCAGGAAAACCTCTACAGCAAGCAGAGTCCACCCACCCCCAAATGCAGCTAAATTTTGTTTTTTAGTGTCTAGAATTCCTTTCCAAGCCTTCTAAGGTTTTACATAGATTAGGTGACCACATTGAAGCACCAATTTGTTGTAGGTGGCCACTTGTTTGTTTCCCAGCTGCCCAGACTCCCAAAATAACCACACAGAAACTGTATTAATTAAATCACTGCTTGGCCTATTAGTTCTAACTTCTTATTGGCTAGCTTTTACATCTTAATTTATCCAATTCCCATTATTTTATATTTTACCTAGAGGCTTGTGGTCTACCAGCAAGGTTCTGACGTGTCTGTCTCTGGCAGTGGCTCCATGGCTTCTCTCTGACTCTGCTTCCCTTCTTCCAGCATTCAGTTTAGTTTTCCCTGCCTTGCTCTACTCTACTCTATCAGACCAAGCCAGTTTTCTTTATTAATTAACCAATTGTATTCATAGGATACAGAGGGGAATCCCACATAAAACTTCCACATGTGTTCCACGAAAAATGTTGAGCCTGTATGCGCACATGCACACACACGTGCGCACACACACACAAATGCATGCATACACACACACACATCATACACACAGAAAGATGATAATGATAATAACAATAAAATCCTTTTCTCTTTCCAGATCCTTTCTATAGAATGTAGATACTGAATGCTTACAAAGGCTCACACTAGGTTCAAAATGAGGTTTTCTTATTTTCTATTTTGCACTTAATTTTGACAAATTCTAATAACCAGATTATAAGACCAGAATCATGTGCCCACATCCCATGTCATATGACATGATCTCTGGAAAGTTGGACAGTTAGCAACATGTCATCATAATAAAGCAAGATTTCAGAGTCTACAAGGTTTAGAAGAAATTAAGGCAATGATCCAGGTCAGCCCCTTTTCCCAGCTAAAAATAAACTTTCAAACATACATCCTCTGTGGCATGAAAAGTCCTATGGAAGCATTCGACCTTGGTCAAGTTATAGACATTCTTGAGTTGTTTCCCGAGCAACAGATTAATATTTAACTTTTGTGAATACTGTGGAGTTTGTAGGTAATTGCTTTTCTCTCTTTTATTTGGCTGCAAGAAAACTCAGTCCCAACCTTGTAGTCCATTTACAGGATGTTTATAAGTGCCCTTTACTCCTGACTAATCGTGCTTTCTTCCCCATCTGTGCAAATTTTTGGCTTGTAATATTTCTTTCTGGATCAAATGCAGGGCATGTTACTTTAAACAGCCCCTCTCCCAGCTCACCCTCTAACTTCTCTCACATCAACTTGGCAGATATATGTGATTTTCGGTAAAATATTGAGAGGGGAGAAAGTGCTAATGGAGATTTTGCAGAATGGTGCTGTGCATCCTAGGACCCAGAGGTCCCTGAATTCCTTCAAGACTAGACAGTTATCATGGTATTCCAGGGAACGTGATCAGACTGGTATAGTGACCTAAAAAATGGGCACTCCTCTCAAAATAAAATAAGTTTGCACTTTCTCTTGAATAGGAGACAACATAATCTGTGATAAGTGAAAGGAAAATTTCCCAGCTTTTATTTTCTGTAATTTGCATTTAAGCACTCGTAACAATTTAATACGGAGATGACCGTGGCAGCACCATTTATTCAATGTATCAATACTCTGTTGTCACAGAAGGAGCCATGAGGACTTCAGAGTGAGAGAAGGAATTCCACAAAGCAGTCTCCACTCTTATCATGGCTTACATGTGCCCTGCTTATTCAGTAGCTGTCATTAAAGGGACACTATCTTTAGCACAACAAGTTTTCTTGACATTGACAAGGACAGGCCCAGTAGCAAAAGGGCCAAAGCTATGAATAGGTGATTCATAGCTGAGCCAAATCCAAATGGCAACAGACATGAAAAGAAGCTCAAAATGACAAAGAAGTCAGAGAAATGCAAATTAAAGTAACAATGAAAAAAATCATGCATTAGTTTGACAAAAACAAAACCAAAACAAAAGAATCATTACACCTTGGCAAAAGAGTTCTCTTGTGTATTGAAAATGGAAATGAGAACTGGAGACAAGATGTGATAAAGTGGAATCCTATTTATAAGCCAACACCAAAAGCCACTTTGTGTTTGTGGATGTCTAAAATGTATGTGTTTATGTGTATGTGAGCATGGAAAGGCACATGGAGGGATGCAGGCCCTGAACTGCTAATATGGATAAGCTTTGTGGAGAGGAGGACTAAGGAAGATACAGTAGGAAGTAGCATGGGAATCCAACACCTGGTGAAAAATATATCACACTGAAAGCAGCATGAACACATATTGAAATTGTGTGTATTTACATAAATAAGCAAAACTGAAATACATATATTTCAGTATGTTGATTCTATATATGCACTGGGGAATGATTAGGACAGCGAAGTAATTTGTTTATAAGTTAGTCTCAAACAGAGATGTGTCCCAGAAAATTGAGCAAATCCCACCCCCATGCAAGAGTGATGGCATGGGTCTAACTTGGATAACACACAGGTGACACAAAAGCATTAAGGTCCTTCTAGGATCAAGAAGAGATAAGAATGAAGAACACAGCTAGCTCAGGTCAACTAGGCTAATGCTCCCCAGCACCATGTCAGTGGCCTGCAATTATAAACAACCTTTGAGTCGTACAATCAAACCTCTGCCACGGATGTGACCAGAACTTTTCTGAATGTTAACATTATGTTCTCCTTGGATCACCTGGGACTTCCTTCTGACCAATCATTATTCTGCTCCACGAAGCTAAAGAGGCCTACCTGAAAGAGTTAAGGTTGAAAAGCTACCTTCATTGGATTTTCTTTCTCTATATCAAAGATCCCCAAATTTGGAAGTACCGTTCTTAGCCTGTAGCAATGCTGGACATTGTCCTAGAAGGGAACAGGCTTCTTTATTATAGGTCTCCAGAAGAAATCCAGGTTCCCTGACATGCTCTGATCTGTCCAGATAACACAATGGGGACTGTCCCTCTGTTTCCATGAATACATCACACATAAGAGTACATAGTACACAATATTGATCTTTCTTTTCTAGAGAAACACAGTTAGTCCAGATTGAAGTTGTGATCAATTCCTGTTATTTCTGAATTAACTGTCTCACATTAGAAACTGAACTTGTGCAAAAGCTTTTAACTGTTTATAACAGTAACTGCCTTGTTTTTTTCTATTGATTTTGATGTAGGACCCCAAGAGTTGTGATCATTTCATATGTCAATTATGCTTTTATGTGTCCTGTGAGCTGCCATCTTGTTACAAAAGAAATTACCCCAAATCTTACCTGCTTAAATTAACAACTGACATTGAGAATGTTACACAGTTATAAGGAATTTGGCATCAACCCAGAGAGGTGGTTCTGATTCAGCTTATTTAATGGGGCTATGACCAAGATATTATTCAAAAATTGAGTATTGGTCACTTTGGGATAAGACAACTCCTTTTCAGATGGTTTCCTCATGTTAGGAAAGCTGGTACTTATTGTTCCAGGAAATGACAGGTCTCCTGGGGTCCACAGAGCCCCTCAAACACAATGGGTGTCTTTCTCCAGTGTGCTGAACCAAGAGGGGGAGCACAGAGGAAGAAGTCGTGCTGGCCATGTGCCTCAGAAGCCACGTGATTGCTTCTACCACGGTGTGGAATGGGAATGGCCTCCATCTTTTGTAGGAAAAGATGTTAAAGGATTCTGGGTATATTTTAAAATCAAATTAGCTGATTTAGTTACCAGGTGAAAATTCTAACTAAACAGGAAAGTGTTTGAATCCTACCTCTGCTGTTCACTGTCTTTATTATCTTGGAATATTTATCAGTCTTCCCAAGTCTCTTTCTTGAACAGATAGTGGTGATAAGAATGATTCCTTGTGAGCTTATAGCAGCAGTTAAATTGGTGAAAGATGAGTGCAATACGTGTGCCATTAACTGGTATATATTTTCATTCAGATAACTGATAGAGATTCTGAAAGGACAGAGGACTACACTTCTTGCAAAGCAACACCTTATTTTATCATGGGCAGCATAAGCCATATCTTGTCTGTGTGTGGTTAGAGATTAGGAATAAAAAAACTGAATCCTTTATTAAGACCAAAGAAATCAGAATTATGCAAAAGGCACACATTGAACTTATGTTTATTTATACAAAGTAATTTATGTTTAAATTTCAAATGTCCTTTAAGTTTTATAGCCAAAATTATCTTCAAAAGATTATTGAAAACTTACCCATGTTCTTTACAGATATCAAAGAGTAAGGGGTATACTAAGGTAAATTTTTACAGAAATGGTTTTCATGTCTTTGGAACATAAAGTGATGCTTTAGTCCCCTAGCTATATGGAGCATTTGGTATATTAACTTTAGAATATTTTATTTTATTTTTCAATATGGAAAATATAAACAAAGGCATCAAATGAAATAAATTTCTAATTGAATTTTACTGTCAAGATGAAGAGAAAAAAGGTATCCTGTAGCTCATTTTTCTGGCTTCTACCCAGTGACTGAGATTTTTCTTCTTTTAAATAGGATCTAATCCCCAGAACACTTCAGGACACAAACACTGTTTCTAGATCCATTTTACAGAGGGAAATGCTGAGCTGCAAAATCCAAGCACGGCTGTGTTGACTGGGATGCTATGATAATGCCTGGCACTGTGAAATAATTTTGTGTATTTCTAGCTACTTCACAAATCACAATAAAGGCAATAACTCTTGCATGCTCTGCAATATACAACCTTACAGGCCATTACCTCACAGTTTAATAGAAAAAAAAACAGGGTTTTATCACAAGATTTATGGTGGTTTTCTTAAATCTAGGGAAATACATCTTGAGTTCCAACCTGGATGAAAGTGCACTTACTTTCTTCTGTGCAAGACTGATTTTAAGAGTGTCCCAACCACGCGTGGGAGTGGGAAAGAGACCTGTCAGCTATCCCAGCATCCTACACTGCCAGCTATTCATTCCTGGCTCAGCATTTACTGTGGTAACAGATCATCAGGTACTCATGACAATATTTGGAAGTTCACAGTTCAAGGCGGCAATGTGCTCTGAGTGATGGGGTTTACAGTATCTACATGGTTATGATTATAAAATTGTGCATGGGCCAAGGAGAGAAAATAGGCCCACAGACTGCATTTCAGCGCTCCCATTAGAGGATCAGCATGAGATGCCATCAGTAGCACAGGAATTCATCAGCTTCACAGGCACCCAAGCAACATTGAAGCTTTAACATTTACCAGAAATATAACAAGTAATAAACATAGACAAGATTTGAATGGCCTAATGGACCCAGTACAAATGTGGCAGAAGATTAACAGTGCTAAATTCTCCAGCATGGAAACATCCACAACATTAAGTAAGCAGTTCGTTCAAAGTCAGGGCCTGCAAGTACAAATATTTGTATCAGCATAAATATGTTTCCAGAATGGACACACATTCAAACATGCTTTGGTCTCTGTAGTAACTGAGTTCATAGTCTTCCAGTGTATTTGAGTTTCACCCTAATACATTTTATTCGACACCCTGCAGTAATTCTTCTCAATTTGCTGTTTTTGTCACCTATTGATGAAAATACTTTCTTTTTTTGTAGTCAGGCTTGTTTTTAGCAATGCATAGCTTGGTCTTCTAGAACATTACTTATTTAATTTGTATCACACTTACTTGAGATATGCAGAAACATAGACAAAAAACATGAAATTCAAGCAATATTACCACATATTCAGTGCATTTGAAGCTCTGTGTCGGCTTCTTCTCAAGGGTAATATATACTCAACAATAATTTTTCTGCTGAGTTGTAGTTTATTATTCATAATACCCACCTAATATATAGAAAGTGAATGGGGGAGCCAATGTATATATTCATTGTCTTCATGTTAAATGTCTACCTTCATAAAATCACATAATTATTTGTGTGATTTAAAATTTTATATGACTAGATTAATTTACAAGTATAACAAACTTACCACTTTGTGCACGTGTCTGTGTATTTATACATGTTTACATGTATGTGGGTACATGTATGCATAAGAGGCCTGAGGAATCTTCCTCAATCACTCTCCACCTTACTCACTGAGGCAAGATCTCTCCGTTGAACACAGAGCTCACCAGTACAACTAGTTTAGCTACTCCCCTTTCTCTGAGGCTCTCCTGCCTCTATCTCCCAAGCACTGAGATTATATATAGGCCACCACACCCATCTGGCATTTACAGTTCAGGAGATCAGAACTTGCATGACAAGTGTATACCCAACATTTCCCTAGTTCCAAACTTACTTTTGCAACATTTTCAACAGTTCTTTTTGTATTTTTTGTTGTTTTTTTTTTGTGTGTGTTGTTTTGTATTTTGGTTTGTTTGTTTGTTTTTTTTTGAGACAGAATTTTTCTATGTAGCCTGGGTGTCCTGGACCTCATTCTGTAGACCAGGCTGGCCTCAAACTTAGAGAGATCTACCTGTCTCTGCTTTCCGAGGCAGAGGATTAAAGGCATGTGTCATCATCTCCCTGGAAACACTGTTTTTATAAAACTCATCTATGTTGACATCTAGGGCTCTAGTTTACTTATCTTCATAACTTTTTAGCACTATATGATGTTACTATAATTTGTCTATCCATTCACCTAAAGATCTTTCCCACACCGTTGTTTGTAGGGGCTGTGGGAAAAACTACAAGCAATTTTCAAAGCTTTTCAATTTATATTTTAAAAATATTCAGGAAAGGAGCATGTGTGTACTGACAGCAATATTTGCTCATGTCAAAGCCTAAAAAGTATATGCTGCTAGTATAATTGCTAGTCAGTATTTGTAGGTATATCACTTATTTTACTGAGCAATTGCCACTATAAGCACATTACTAAAATATAACTGCATGCAGTAGCTAGTTTTATTTTCCTATTGTTAATATTATTTGTTCCATTAAAGTAATATACATGTCAAAATTAGTGGGTGTCACTGTTTTGTTCTTCCATGTATTCTCAACAGCTGATCCATTGCTTCATTGTATCCAGGAATATTGACAAGTGGTTTGTGGTTAAAAAGAGAATTGAAGCTGTGTTAGGCGCATTCTCGCTATGGAAGAGGGACATGCTTTCTGTGACATAAACCTTAATAGAGAAAATAACATAAACTATAATAGAAGAGTAAACAAAATACTGAAGGAAAAAGAGTGTAAATCAAGTCACATTTGTAGGCTGAATCTAGCTTCATTCTTATACAACAGTCATTGGCAATTGTGTAGTTTTTTTTTAATACCTTAATGTGAAAACTGACAACGATATTGCAATATGCCTTTGCTTAGGTATTTCAAAGTTAAAGCAGCACTTTTGCAAGTGGCAAAGGAATAGCTCTACATAAAAAATGCTTAAGTGGAGACAGAGAATAATCATAATTCTAATTCATAGTGAACAACTTAAACAAGTGCAATACAGTCGATGCACAGTTCCACAGACGTAGAAGAGTCTTGCTTCACAAGTTAGTTGCTTGCTATAAAATGCTGTTTAAAATCAATAGATGAAGTTCATATTGTCTCACAATGCCTCTGGGAGAGCAAAGAAGAAATTTGAAAGCAAGGATGGGCAGCCCATGGTATCTACACTGCTTGTTCTTGCTGCATTTGTTTCCTGCATTTTCACATTAAAGATTTGTTTTCCTTCATGCAAAAAAATTTATTGCAAAGGTAGCACATGAGCATTTTGAAAACATGAGCAATCCCCCAAAATTACAAAGAAATAAAAGCTTCAATACTAATCTTATTTGTCATGTATAACCACTATTGATGTTTTAGCAGATAGACAATTTCTCATCAGTGCAAAGAAGTGCATTTTCAACAAAGCCATGTATATTATAGAAAATATTGTGACCTTCACTACATTATATATATATATATAGTATATATTTTGAACAGCATAATTATCCTTTATTCTGATTTTTAAAAAGTTTTTATTGATTCTTTGTGGATTTCATATCATGCATTCCAATCCCATTCATCTCTCTGTCCCTCTGCCCTTGCAACCTCACACCCAAACATAAAATAAAATTTAAGAGAAAAATCTAAAAACAAACAACCTAACCCAACAAAGACAAAACAAAATTCTTGGCGTGGAATGTAATGTGGCTCAGTGTGTTGGCCTTTAGTCCGTATGTCTTTACTTGTAAGTGTTCATTGCAATGAGTCATTGGTCTGGTTCAAGGCCTCTGGCTTCTGCTACACTCTCGATACTGGGCCCTCATCTAAACTCCTCTAATATATACTGTTGATGTCCGGAGTCATGGAGATCCTGAAGCTTTGGATCTGCAGGTCTGGTCTCCTCAAATGCTCCAGCAGTTTGTAGATGAGGTAAATGGGGTGGGCCAACTCATAACCCTGTTTCTGGACCTGGGTGGTAGCTGGGTTGGTCAGCATGCTGGTCCCTTACCGTCACCAGTGGGTGAGCTTTCCAGCACTCCCTGGGCTAGTTCATCCAGTACAGCAGGCAGCAAGGAGTCAGGCCAGTTCTCCTGATCTCATGTCCTCAGGTGGGTTCATCTGCTTCCATACCGCCAGGGCTATCTTTACTGTTTTTCCCAGGCTCGGTGCATGGCCCACTCTCCTGAGTGCTATTGTTGATGAGGGGCAGGGACAGTTCTCTTACTCCCATGCACCTGAGACCAGCTGTCCTGCCTGCCACAGGTGGCGGCGGGGGGGGGGGGCATCTCTCCCTCACACACTCCACAGTATGGCAGATGGAGGTGGGTTCAGATCCCCCCATGTTTTTCAGGGCTAGATTACCTGTGCCCCCATCAACGGGATCAGGTCTACTGTGCTGCCTAGGTAAAGTGTAGGGCCTACTCTCCCAAGCGCTGAAGCTGGTGCGGGGCACGGTGGTCAGCTCTTCCATTCTCAAGACCACAAGATCCGCTTCCCTGCTATAGGTGGCAAGGATCAAGGGGCAGTGGGTGAGAGGGCCTTCTCTCCCTTGCCCACACCACCTAGTAACAGAAAGATAGTGGGGCTAGCTCTCTCACTCTCACATCTTCAGGGCCAGCTCACTCGCACCCCAGCCAACAGGGTGCAGGGCCTGCTCTCCGGAGTACTGCAGTTGGTGAGGGGCGGGCCTCTTTCTCCCTAGGTCTGCAGCCAGTGAGGGTGGGGCCAACCCTTGCAGACTTAGCCTCACTGCCTTTGATGATAACAGCAGTGATGGATATCAACACAGACCCCGGCTGCAGTTGGGCCACGGACCCAGACATGGTCCTTGGAAGCATTCCAGAACTGGATGTCACCATCGCCCTGGTAGGCAGTGCAGGTCACTCAGATTGAGGTGGACCCAGCGGCAGCAGGGTCCTTGAACACCAACATTGTCCGTGGTATGGACCCAGATCCCAGGCACCTGCACAGCCCTTGATGGCAGCAGGAGCCTTGGACATCAACACAGACCCTGACTGATGCAGGGGCACATTTTATTACGAATTTTAATGACCCCACATGACTATGTCATTTGGGTAGGCCATAATTTATTCACCATAACTTTAGGTTTGAAACCTTGCTTCTAGGTGTTTGTATGCTTGTTTGTTTTAACCTTATGAGCAGTGGCATAGTAAGCATCCCGATTGATAAGTATTTATTTATATTCATAATGATTCATTCAGCTAGCATAATTTTCCCAGAGTCAGATGCTACACATATGTGTAATGTTTTTACATGCTGCCAAACTGTTTCTCAAAGACAATCTACCTATTTCCACCCTCATTGTGACAGTTTGAGAAACAGTAGCTCCTCAAACAATAGCTGAGACATTCTATAATGGAGTGCAAGCCTGTTCCATCCCCTGTGCTCACACCCTTTGCCATGAAACCTCTTGGTGGCTGCCTGATTGGCTGCTTGTGTTCTTGATAATTGGACTTCCTTTATCAGAGAATCCTCAGAAATGGTTGCTCTCTGCTCCTTTACTATTACCTAGGAAACCCCAAGAAGAGACTAAAAATAGATACAGAAAAGGTAAATCTCAGCTCAACTACAAAGTGTGTGATTGCACCCAGTAAAAACTGAATCTGTTTGATTGAATATAATCAAGATCAACCAATACCTAATTAAGCCAAAAAGTTAAGAATAAGGAATGGTTTGGAGCACTTTGGGGAGTAATTTGTTATGTAGTAAATAGCGAAATGCTTTCTCCACAGTGTTGTTCTCCTCACCTAGCTTCCAGTTAAATTTTCAATGCAAATTGACAGATATGGAGCTGACAAGACAGCACAGTAAATAAAGTGTGTTCCTTGCAAGCATGAAGACTTGAGTTTGGATCCTCAGCAATCACATGAAAAGCTGGGAGCAGCAGGATGTACCTATTATTCTGGATCTCAGGAGGCAGATCCCTGAGGCTCGCTGGCTAGCAAATGGAGCTGAAACAGTGTGCTTTAGTTTCAGTGAGAAACTCCCATCTCAGAAAAAATGACGTAGAGCTATCAAAGATAATGCCGAACATTGACCTCAGGCCTTCACACATTCGTACACACACGCACATGTGCCTTTGCCCACATGAATGTGTGCATACAATACACACACACATTACAGGTTAGAAGGTATGTCAATTATACTTCCTCATTTATTTTTAGGATGCTTTTGTAAATCAGAAAGCCATCATTCGGCAATGTCTTTTTTTTTTTTTTTTTTTTTTTGGTTTTTCGAGACAGGGTTTCTTTTTTTTTTTACTCAAACCAAACCTTCTGTATTTCAAATAATGTTGCATTCATACAAAAGTTTTCAAACTTATTAGAAATACAGTCTATGATAACAAATGATAGACTCTTTTAGCATTCATTATAAAATTGCATTTCTAAAAAAGTGTATATTTTGAAGCTTTGTTGAAATTAATACAGAAAATATCCAGCAAATGAATGAACTA